>JAQFVV010006760.1:178852-221352 GCA_028023455.1 Epiperipatus broadwayi
TTCTTTTATCAAACTTTCACTCATTTCCAGTGCTTGAATATAATGATCTGTACATCAAATTATTTGAATACTTTATTTACTAATCAAGTTACTGCTGATTGGCTATTGATTAACAATTCTATAAACTAAAATTATGAACAACTGTAAATATTATATACATATGAGCTCTATATAATTTTAGTTTATTTTGCAAATAAATTATGAATGTTTTTAGGGATTTACCATATTTTGTCAAGAATACATACTCTCAGTTTTTTACAAGTAAAAGTTATTCCAAACAGAGTTAGAAATCGGAGATTCAGCAATTAAGATCGAATTTTCTTCAACTTTGCATTTATACCCTAGCATACCTGTAAATTCAGAGCAAATGCTTCATAAGTTCACAGCTGAACACCAGATTAACCAAAGTTAATGTCAAAAAATGAGGATAATTAAGTCTGCCAACAAAATTAATCACAGAGTTCATAAGAAAAAATTACACTATGGATAAGTTGAAGTTGTATAATAGTATCAGCTATCAATTTTCTCCACCATCAAAGAGCATGACTACATTCCAATAAACATATAGAATATTTCTAAAAAGCCCACAAGCAGTACAAAAGATCATGCTATGTTTGTAAAGTTACTTGTTGTCTGTCATCAAGATAATCACATTTTCAATCTATACCTATTATATAATTGTGATGATCCTCTCCTCATTCCTTGTACATAAAGTTTTACTAAATGCCATTGTTTGTAGACTTCTAACTAGTAGTAGAAATAACTAACTCTTGACAAATCTAAGATTTTGTGTATATACATAAGCATAAAAAACATACATCCCAAAATTTAATAAAATGTCAGTGATTAAATTTATAAAAAAGATTGATATGAATAACAAACACAATGTGTCCCAGTGAAAAGATGATTGGTTCTCCTTCAAAGATGTACACTAGCCATTTCTGTATCAAGGTGTGTGCTAGGTTGTGGTATAGTTTAGGTATCTACTATAAAAAAAAATTTAGGCACTATATCTGAATCGTAAGTTACGATATGAAATGTGACTGCGTTTCATACCTTACTCATAGCCAGACATATTAATAACAGTTGGAAATGAAACAAAAAACATGCAAATAATTGCTGAAATTCTTCATTCTGATCCTGAGTCTATAAGACTCGTCCCCAAAAGTATTGTCCAGAGTATTTTAATAGAAGATTTGTTGGTAATCAACCCAAAAGATGTCAGTGATGCTCTGTAGAGATATGTGATGAGACAAGAGTTTAACCAAAATTTTGCTTTCATGTTTTTTAATTTTTGGTGATTTTAGAATCAGTATTCATCACAAGTACATTCCTGAAGATCAAATATAAAATGTGTTTTGAATCGTTTGTGGCTCAAAATTTTGGACAAGTGACCTTAATACTAACATGCCAATTTACAATATCAAGATTTTTTAGCCACAATTATTGTGCTTAAACATCCACTCTATTTTCCTGATTCAGCTCCTATTGACATCTGGCTATTTATAAAATTAAAAATTAGCCATGAAAGAAACACATCATGGTGCAATTCAGGACATCCACAAACTTGTAACAAAGTTTCTACTGATAATTCTAGTAGAAGATTATGAGAACTTCTTTAAATAGTTTTACAAAGGAATTCAATTACAAGAAAACTTTTTTGAGTGATCAATAAAAAAAGAAAACTGATTTATTTCACATCAGTCATCTTTTTACTGGGATATAATATTTGGATAATTTGCTGAAATGATAAAGTAAAAAGTTTTATTTCATACATGGGTATCATTGCAATCAAAAGCATTCACAATAAAAATATTTTAATTACTTTATCATGCATTCAAGATAATAATCAACTCTTAGTCTGCCACACTACCATTAATCAATACCACCCAGAGCAACATTTGTGTATGATAATTTCTCTCACTAATTTCATTTTTAATCAGGAACTTTTTTTTTTAACACAAATTTTAACTTTAATCACCAATCCATTGAAACAAAATTTCGCATATGAAAAATTCTGAATAGTTTTTAAGTTTCAATATAAAAATGATTAGATCCAAATTAAAGTTGTTCAAACCTAAGTAAAAAAAAAAGAATATCATTGTAAAGAAAGAAAAGAAGAATATTAATATTTATTGTTTACTTTAGTAATACAAAAAAAAAAACAATGAAAAAAAAAAACGATTTACCTTAGTCTAATAATTAATTTAATTCAAAAATATGGACATTACTTGATTCATAAAATTCATGCCAGTTTTATGCATTAAGATTTTGTCTTTAAATGTACTTTTAAAAGTAACATCTTGATGATTGTTTGACTAACACTCAAGTATTCATTATAAATCAAAATTAAAAAAAAAATCCATTTGCAGATTATTTCTTATTCTAATATACTATTTTAAATCTTAACATTTTTTATATTAACTTGTCATAATCCAGTTCTTCATGGTTCCTAAAAGATTCATCATCATCATCATTATCAACCATTATCAATCCACTGCAGGATGAAGGTCTCTCCAAGTTTAATCCATCTTCTCCGATCTTTAGCTTCTCTTCTCCACATCACCCCTACACATTTTCTTATTTCATCCATCCATCTTACATGTGGTCTCCTTCTGGGTCTTTTACAATCTCTTGGAATCCAGTTTAAAATTTCAATTGTCCATCTATTATCATCTCTTCTAGCAATATGTCCAGCCCAACTCCACTTCAATCTTTTAATTTTTTCAATGAGGTCAGTAACACCTGTTTGTTCTCTTACCCATACATTGCGTTTTCGATCTCTTCTTGTTACTCCCAACATACATCTCTCCATACTTCTTTGAGTGGTCTGAAGTCTCTGTATTGATCTTCTATTAAGTGTCCAAGTCTTAGATCCATAAGTAAGAACTGGTAAAACACATTTGTTAAAAACCTTTCTTTTCAAACACATAGGCATATTTCCTTTTAATATCAAGTTATTTCTACCAAAAGCACTCCAAACAAGTTTAATTCTATGATTAATTTCCTCTATTATGTTTCCATCTGTATTAATAATCTGACCAAGGTATTTGTAACTCTTAACTTCTTCTAATTCATCATAATCAATCTTTATTTTCATATTTTGAGCAAATCGATTAAACATTACTTTAGTCTTTTTAACATTTATCTTTAGTCCTACTTTCATCTGATAACTCCTGCAACATTTCCTGCAGCTCGGAAGCATTATTTGCAAAAACAACTACATCATCTGCGAAATCTAAATGACTTAAATAATCTCCATTTACTTTCACTCCTTTAGTTTCCCATTTTAATCCACAAAATACTTCTTGCAGCACTGCTGTAAAAAGTTTTGGAGATATGGAGTCACCTTGTCTTACACCTTTCTCAATGTTGACTTTCCCAGTATCATTATGTAATCTAATTGTTGCTGTTGCATTTTTATAAATATTCTTTAAAATATGACAATATCCTGGATCTATACCTTGATGATCCAATGCTTTAATCACTGAAGAAATGTTTATAGAATCAAATGCCTTTTCATAAACCTAAAAGATTAGATAAAAATATTTATTTTTCTTCACATTAAATGCTACAAAACTAGATTTCTAGCATATTGTTTCTATTTTCCCTGTTGTTTACATTCATTTTTCAAGCACACTTTTTCTATATTACTGACTTTTACAATCTCTTTCCATTCTTTTGCCATTAAATCCTTTCTATTATTATTTCCATCATTTTTTGGTTTCAGTTCTCTTATTTGCCACTTAAATATTTTCTTATGCTTTTATTATTTGTTATTTCAACATGACTAAGTTATCTTTGTTGGATATTTATTACAAGATACTAATTAATCTTCTGACAACAAATCCACTCATTTTATGACTTGTGGTGAAGATATTATAAAAGTCATACTTACATAAATGGATATATGTCAATAATATATTCCAAGTTTTGCAAATGCTGGTTTTTTAGGTATCACACCCTAAAAATTGATGCAAAGAGATTGATAATGACATGCCACCCCTGCAATATTCTTATTTTGTGATCTTGGATGAATTTGATAGAAAATTAGAGATTATTTTTTCTTTTTATGTTTTATTATATTTTTATATAGTACTATCTCTAAAATCATATGGAATGAAAATAACAAATCTCAACCTATTGTTTATATTCATGCTTACTGAATTAAATTTTTTTTGTAACAGGAAAATTAGATTCTTCATGAACAGTCCAAATATTTTTGTTACTGTTAATTAACACTTAAACCATATATCCTAACTGAAATCAATGTTACTCATTAAACAACATTTTAATATAATGGTGTCCAAAGAGTCAATCATGACATATTAATCAATTATCCCAGTAAAATGAATTACATTGGTTTTCTATTCATTTAAAAAAATTCTTGAACACTTCTTTTTCAATGCCTGCAAACTTTATGACTGTTGGGCATAATTTTAGAATATCCAAGTTTCTTTGCTATCCATTTAAATTGATATGCAAATAATACTGTTTACTTTGTCTTTTATAAATTTCCAGGAGACTGTAATCTTTTCTCTTTTAGTCTAAATGTTAAAATGCACGTAATTATTAAGTAACACATTTCTAAATATGACATCATTTCAAAATACTAATTTAGTGCAAATTGTGAAACTATTATAGTAAGCTATCAATTTTTCAGAATTAGAATTGTCATACTACCATAGAAGCAAAAAAGTCATCAACTTTCTTAAAGTATGCAGAATGATTGAAATTGCAAATCCTCAGAGTGGCTGTTGTTACAAATCCAGACTCCATCTTGACTAGATAAAAATTAATATTTTTATAGCACCAATTAGGAATTTTTTAAATTCTTTTGACAATTTTAACCAGATGAATCCTGTTGAAATTTTTTTATATATAGTAAGTTGATTATAGAAGCAAGTACATATGTAGAGAAAAAGTTATGTTTACATCATTAATAGTGTTAAATTGGAAAATATAAATATTGTATAATGTTTTTGGGATATTTTTTGAGTTGCAGATTGTTGCTAACTGAAAGGAGACTTTTTGATTCCTCTTTGATGCCATAAAAGAATCCAGCATGGCAAATTCCTTAATATTTACTGAATACATTCTTGTTGTTACAGATGCTATTACTATGTTATTATTCACAATGTAAATGAATATCAAGAGCTACTCACCACTATACATCAGCCAACATAATGACTTCAGTAGGTTTTTTCTTTCTTCTCAGCTACTTAATAGTTTTAATTGAAACACTAAATAAGTTTTCATGTAAAAGAGATGAATGTGTATATGTGAATGAACTTTTGATATATTTATAATCATGACAGACAAAACTAAATTTTGGCCCTTATTTCCAGGAGGCTCTAAAGTCATTAACTAAGACAACATTGGTGATTGATGATAGAGTGCTAAGAATCCCCTTCTCATGGATCTCGTCCAGTGATGACCTTTATTTAGCTATTTACAATTTCAAATCACTTTCAAGTGAAGGAAGATTGTACAAATTGGAAAAATAACTATAATATTAAGTGGGATACTGTTGGTCTTTGCAAAATTAATAAAAAAAAGTGGAAACAATTGATTTGAAAAGTAAACATGTTCTTTACCTTAAAGACATAAACATTGTAAGCACAAGTGAAATGGAATTCATTATAAATAAAAATTGAAAGAACAACTTTATGGAGATTGATAGTGTATCAGATAATGACAATTAGAGAAGAGACCAAATACAGTTAGTTCAGGTTTATATCCCCAAAAGTTATTGTAAGTAGACTTATGTAGATGTACAAAATATTTTTGATCATACCAAACATTTTAAAGTTATCATAAAATACTTTAATGCTAAAATTGAAAAACTATTGAAAGACGAAAAGCTGTAGATAAATTTATCTATGATGACAGAAATGAGAATACACAGACTTGTGGAAAACCCAGAAAAAACATTTATATTATGAATTCTTTCTTTGTGAAAATGCTAAATGGACATGAAAACATTCAAATTAAGGCATAATAGAATTGGATTATATTTTGATTAACAGAAAATATGTATTTCAAGATTTTCTATATCCAGATTCTTTGAGCAAATAATCAGCAATCAAGGCTTCAATGAGAAATCCAAATGGATACATAAATCAATTTTAAGGAGATCACAGGGCATGTAAGTTTGTAATAAATATTTAATATAAATAGGCTAAATGTTAACTATTCAATAAAAATACAAATAGAATAGCCCGAAGCTTACTAAAATTACGATCAAAACCAAAATTTTTAAATGTCCCTAAGCTCTATTTGCGACCATCAACTGGAATGCAACTGGGAATAAAAACTGATGGCCTTCTCAGCTTATGGCTTAATCTTTCTTTTATACTTCTTTGGAATCATCTAAAACTTTCCAAGAATGTCTTTACATTGTATGGCTTCTGTCTTAGAAATGAATAATTCATTCTCAAATTAATTACTTAATTTTTAATTATACATTCATTCCTTTTAATTAATTTATTCATTTTGTTCTTATGCTCTAATTATTATTGCTTTTATAGCTTACTATGTTTTATAGTTTTAAAATATGAATACCTTTTACTTTAAATAGTTTTAAGAAATGAATACTTTTTACTTTAGATAGATGGATTTTTTAATATTTTAGATGTGTGTGTGCAGATATCTACACATAAGAATTCTACAATTGTTACTAATTGAGCAGGATTGTAATATTTTTAATGTATCTAAACAGCTTATAAAAACTTTAGCTAATGAATTTAAGGTCAGCTTCCGCACTCCCCCTAATACTAACAGACTTATTAACAATGCAAAGGACAGAATCGATCCATCTCAAACACTCCAAATAGTATATAGCATTTCATGCCCTCAGGCTGGATGCAGTGCCACATACTATGGGGAGACCAAGGCCACTGTCTATAATAGAGCTGCTCAGCACATGTATACATACAGAAGAGTAAAAAAAGAATAACGATAACATCTCAATATTTTTTGAACATGAGAAGCAGGCTGGTCATGTTTTCGAACCCTCCAACCCCAAAATAGTGTGCGCTGAAGCTAACAATTGTAAATGAAGATTAAAGAAGTGTATTTTATCATCAACGATAATGCGATCAATGGACGTGATATGTGTTTTGCTATCTCAAGAAAATGGACAAGTTAATTTATATACATATTTACAATATCATTTATCAATATCACAACTATGATTTAAAATCTATTTTGGCCATGAATATGAGGCACAAAACCTCGAAAGTACTAGGCCTGGATTAATTTACTTTGATTGTTTTTGTTACCACTAACAGCTTCTTCACCCAGCATGTTAAAGTGCTTATATATACTAGATTTAACATAGGAAATGATCATAGATTAAAATGTGTTAATGCAAAACTAGATATGAAAACTATTGATTAAGACAGTATTAATGTTGATATTTTTCTTTAGAAAGGAATCCAATGAAATTGAAGTAGACTGTTAATTGTTTTAAAATATTGACAAACTTTGAAGATGGTCCAGATTTGATTAGATTTAATAAGAAGAGTACTGTACTCTATTAAAAATTGCAAAAAAAAAAAGAAGCAATTCACCAATAATTTTCAATTAAGATAACACTGTGTGTATATATATAAATATATATATATCAAAGAAAATATAGAGGCAAAACTCTCCATATACTAGCGCTACTCAGTGTGATGTTTGCTGGTTTAAATCAAAGAAAATAAATAATCAAAATATTCTACAATAAATACTTAAAAAATTCACTATTCCTATATAAAATTAAATAAAACCACTACAGCCAGCTTGTGACATTTTACACCATTTTGAGTAGCAATCAACCATTAAAATTTAAATCTCATTAAAATCACACAACAGTAACATTCTCGTGTGAATGGCCAACTTTCCACAAATTATGAATACTCACACATATGTAAAATAATTTGAAGAAAAGAAAAATTAAACAGTCATATTTTATGAATATTATAGATGTGTTAAACAAACAATGTAATTGTGTGTTTATAATTTGTGTAAAGTTTGTCATTCACATGGAAATGTTACTGTTATATGCTTTTAATGAGATTTAAACTTTAATGGTTGATTTTATTCAAAATGGCATAAAATGCCATAAGCTGGATATAACAAAGATTTATATTTTATATAGACATATTGAATTTTTTAGTATTTATTCTATAATATTTTGATTAATGTATATATAAGGAAAATAAATATATTTTAAGATAATCCATTAGGAAGAAATGAATATTTGGAGTTCTATTAAATGATAGGTAAAAGACTTAATAATAAAATATAACTGTGAATTAGCACGGAAAGATATAAAAAGAGACTAAAGATATCAAAAGTATAAACAACATTTTGGTATTGGGAGAAAAAATATTTCAACAATTAAAAAAATAAATATTATTAAAAAAAAGTGACGTCATGATAAATACAGAATTCTACAAAGAATTGTATAGTAATAAAGAACAAGAAAAAACAAACAAACAGTACAATTATAACATCTGAATTGTTAAGCATTTAAAAAAAGAGGTCAGATATGCAATTAAATTATGAAGAAAAAAACTCCAGTAAGTGATAGAATTATTATTATTTTAAAAGCACATGAAGAAATAGAAAAATTGTTGGTAAAGTTCTATACCACGTCTAAATGATAAAGATATACCAGATGATTAGAAGAATGAACACAGCAGTAATACTAATATTCATTAAAGATGTTAAAAATTGCAGATCTATCAATCTTTTATTAGTTTTATACAAAATCTTTTCCAAGATAATTACAACTCATCTGGAACAAACTTTAGATTTGAACTAACCAAAATAAACAAGAATTTATAAATGGTTTTAGCATAGTGGATCCCATTCAAGTATTGAGAGAACTTATAGAAAGGATCAATGAACACGAGTTGCTTTGGACTTGTAGATTATAAAAAGACAATTGATTTTATAAACATTTCCACAGTAAGTCAAGCTTTGGACAGTCAAGTTTTAGATCTGGGTTATTCTCATATTCTGAGAAATATTTATGAAAATGCGACAACAATAATTGTTTTATAGTTTTGCAAGATATATTTTGTGGATTAAAATAGGAAGCTGAAAAAAAAAATATGGAGATTTTAAAAATCAACTAGATTTTGCAGATGATATAATTGTTTTTGTTAATAGTGCTATAGAATTTTGGGAAATGTTACAAGAGTTAGATGAAAAGAGCTAAAGATAAATACTAAAAAAAAAAAAAAACTAAACTAATGATCAATAGATTTTCTCTGAAAAAGAAAATAAAGATTGATAATCATTATCTTGTTAGTCCGATTATTAATACTGATGGAAATACAATGGATGAAATTAATCATAGAATTAAACTTGGTTTAAGTGCTTTGGTAAAAATAATATTAAAAGAAAATATATTTATGTGATTGAAAAAAAAAAAAGGTTTTAATAGATATGTTTCCGTTTTTACTTATGGATGAGACTTCAGACCACTCAACAAAATATGCAGAGATGTATGCTAGAAATATAACAAGAGATTGAAAACAAATTATCTAAGGGAGAAAATAAACAGGTATCACAAACATCATCAAAATAATTAAGAGACTGAAATAAAGTTGGTCTTGACATATTGCTGGAAGAGATGATAATAGATGAACAGTTGAAGAGTAGAGCTTGCAAAAGACTTAGAAAAAGATCAGATGGATGAAATAAAGTTTGTTAGCGAAAATATAGAAAAGAGGGACTATATATTGGAGAAACTAAGTTAAACTTGAAGAGATAAAATGATGAGATATCTACTCATGTCTAGATGAGGTAATATACATATATTTATAATTATATCTTTGTTACCTATAGCCAACATAATAAGATTAATGGATTTAACAGATAGAGAAAACATGACAGAATTATGAGATGTATATATCAAAGGAAGAAAATTATTACTGGAACTGTTATGAGCAAACTGATTCTTAGCAATCTCATAAACGGTACATTTATTATTGAAGTGAGTCCATCCATCTTATTTGTGGTTTTCTTTTCTTAATGTCTACTAGCATTATGCACTTTTATAATATATTCAATCATTTTATAATAAAAAACAACTTCAACCTTACCATTATGCTTCAAGCAAAAGTTCAAAGCTAATTTATGAAACATTTACTTGCTTGTTTTCTTTGCTGTCTATAACATTTCAAAAATCTTTGACAACCCAATTCAAAAGCAGCAATATTTTTTTCTATTCTTCTAGGAGTACAAATCTGTCTAGTGGCAATAAATATCTGATGATTAATTCTTTTTAAAAATATATTCCTATACTTAAAACAATTTAATCTAGCACTTAACTGCAACTCTATCTAAAGAAGTTAGGAAGGACAGGAAAAAAAAAGCTAAGAAAATGAAAAACGTAATAGTAGAATGTGGAATAGGAATTTCTTCAGGAATGTCTAAACAGCGGCCCGAGGGCCACATGACCCAGAATAGTTATGAATGCGGCACAACACAAAAGCACAAACTTATATAAAACATTATATATTTTTTAATGATTTTGTTCGCCGTAATGTTATTAAAACAAACGTAATACACATTCAAATATAAAGTCAAATATCCAACTAGTTTTGTTTCCTTATTTTACTTTTATAATAAAATTATATAAACATTCAATTATGTTTTATTAATTAGATAACAACATTTTCTATATTAATGATCACAAACTTGAAATCTACTCGACGATTTTAATTAAAATCCTCCGAATGGGTCATGCATAATTAGGATTATTTAAGGACTTTTTTTGCTTATCAGCTTTCGGTGATGTTTGTATATTTAATATACGGTTCAAAACAATTCTTTTTTACCTAATGTGGCCCAGAGACGTCAAAAGGTTGGACAGTCGTGCTCTATACACTTATTGTAACTAAACTGTTCTTGGAGCTGCCATATCTTAAAAATAAAAATAATAAATTATTACACTTTCTTAAATATGATCATAAGTAGATAAATGCTGATAAAATAAACATCACAACTCATTTGAATTACTAAAGTTATAATTTTTAGGGGAGGGGAGGGGGGGATATACAGCGCATAAGCTAATTGTAAAACATCAAAATTATCTATTAATATTTGCTTTTTCTATTTCATCAAAATATATATAATTTATGATTTATTTATATTTTGGCATCATTAAAAAGTAAAAAAATTTACGTAGAAATGTAAAAATATTTTAATGATCTGTTTTCGAGATTAAAAAGATGGCCTCTACCGAGGAGGGAATGTTTAAAAAGTATAGTTAAATATTAATTTAACTTGGTTTGTAATATATTTAATATTTTAAATATGATTGTGATGGCTTTACAGATATTTATGTTGTATATGGATTTTTTTTTTTTTGTCAAAATAGCTAACCATTCACAATCAATTAAAGTTAAATCTAGAAATTTTAACCATCGAATAGGTTTACTCGTGTTTTCCACCTATTCTATTTTTCTGTAAATTATATAATCATTAGCTACATGATAATAAGATTTAATATATGGTCCCGACTGCAAAAGTCATAAACATAGCCTTTAAAATTATGAAATAAAAGAAACTTTAAACGAATCTTACAAAACCATTATTTCTTATGTTTCCACACTATTGTGTGTAGAAATTTGCCACTAGTTTAAACGTCTCTTCTTTAATTAATTTGAGTAATATAAAACAATTGCTTATTCATGGCACTCTCCACTCAAATCTTAGCATAAATTAGTTTATATATGGAGTAAATATGAAACTATTCTTAGATGTATCACATATGTAACTTATTCCGAATTGATATTAATAAATTGTTATCATAAGCATGTTTTATTATTACAGATGTATCCCAGATGACACCTTCCAGATTAGGTTGTCATTTTAGACATCAGAATCAACAAACTGCGTTCTAATGCACTGATTAATAAAGACAGTTTGCCTCAAAAACAAACATTAAAAATGACTATTAAATTGGTTGAGTGGAAGAAACGAAATAAAGCTCGATATTCTTGCTCTTCTATATTGTAATTATTTAGGAACCCTTGGATATAACTTCAAGTATTTGCATTTTTTTGAACAAATCTCTACAATATTAATATCTATGTTATAGGATCTTAGAGGTCATAACTCGTGAATTATATAAAATTGTGATAAATTATAAAATCATTAATATTAGAAAGAATTAATTGGCGATTTCAGAATTTTTTTAATTTCATATCAAAGAACGGCAAAGGAGTAAAATGATAATTGAAGAAAATAGTATTAGGAAAATATATTTTATATCATATATATGGTAATGAGATCATTTATTAAAATGAACGTAATGATGTTAAAGAAACTTGGAATAATAGCTTACAGATCAGCTTTTTAAATGTATGCATAGTCAATAGAAATTTTGTAAATATCTAATGGTTATATGATTATTTAAAAAAATAAATAAAAACGTATAATGTACTTAAACTTGTATGAATATTGTTATAACAGTAAAACATCAAAATTTTCTCTGCTTACATTTAATATGTCTTTAGAGCTTGAGAGCCATTTAATTTCACTAAGTAGAAGATATTTAAATTTTCAGATTAGTTCATGGTTATTGCTTTTAATTAGTGCAAAGTTTTGGATTTTTATCTATACAAGTTTTAACTCATTTATACTATGAAGATAATAACCTGAAATTCAAATACTAAGGTTTTGACTCTAACAGTGAAATCCATTTTTATTTGTATTATTATTGACATTACTTAATTTTCTAATAAAATTTGCAATCATCTGTTTAATTCATCTGACATCATATCTTACTGACATTATTTACTGGGTATGATGTCCAAATATTTTCATATAGTTATATAAATATGATACTAAATCATTGTCTATATATTCTACTGACCTCAATTTTATATTAACTGCAGATTTCTTTCATGTCTTTGGCCATGATAATATATAGTCTACTACTAAATATAATAGATGGGTCTAGAATAAAGAACTGATCTCAGAAGCTTACATTAAATGTCAGCATAGAAATTAATATGATTTATTAATATGTACCAATCTTGTCAAAGGATGTCTGCGATTAAGACACTAAAATGCATAGTTAATTACTAATGTTAGATTTATGTAACTATATATGCAAGTTAACTTGGGTTAAAACCTTAGAATGGTTTTGAATTTCAAACTTAATTTGATAATATAAAAGGACTATAAGATGGGTGTTTGATATAAGCTTTTAATTACGGTTACAAATTCTTACTGATGGTTGTAAAGTAGATGTCTCTGGAAAAGAAGGAAATAAACTGCTGTTAAAGCGATAATTATTATTTGAAGACAAATTATTCATCGATATGTTCATCAGATTTAAAATTTAGTTGATTTTTTTTTAAATGTGAAATTAATTAAATTGAAAGTGATTAAAATTGAATCATCATTTGATTAAACATTATTTATAACTACATAATCATCTTGAAAAGCATTTTTTTAAGTGCTTAAAAAATAATGACTAATTTTTTTATGCTTAAGTATGAATATAAAGTAAAGAATTTAATCTAAACAAAATTTTAATTTAAATTTCCTTTAAAATTTTTCTTATTGTAGGTTATAATTATTTATGATCCTTGGTATATACTGTATTAATATTATTATTGGAAAGGTTATTAAAAATGATACTTGTTTTAATTTTTAATCCAAAAATTAATCTCCTTCCTTTTCTTATTAATGTATTATCAATTAAGAACTGATATTAAATCCCAAAATACATAAACAAATTATACTCAAACTTGTAATAATATTTGTATACCTGATAATTGAAAAGATAGATGGTCCCATTCCTATGATCTGGGTTCAAATCTGGGCTAGATAAAATTTGAAAATTTTTGGAGGTCCTAGTCAGACTTAAGATTTTCCTTTCACATAGATTATCCACAGCCAACCTGGCTAACTATCCAATATTGACTGGCAAATGGATATTTTATTTATTTTTAGCTAAAGTAAAATTGAAGAAATGATTAAATCCTTACCACCAAGCTGTTGAAGAATCATTGTTTCTATAATGATTATTTAAATATTTTATTATTTTAACATTGAAAAAAATTTTTTTTTTTACTTGTCAATTGCCTAACTTATAATTTTCAAAGAAAGCAAATCATTGATGTAATTTAAAATTTAACTTTTTGAGCTTGTATCTATTTCTATTTTTGGTATGTAATACATTTTATGTGTGTATAAATGTTAAGTGGAAAATGATTAAGATATTAACTTTTAATAGAATTATCAACCAATATTAAGTTTAGCCAAATTAAATTTTAATCTTGAATGTATATACAGTGTGTTTCTGTTTTGTATTAGCTTTAAAAAGCAATTGTTTGTGGTAGATATAAATTAATCTGTGTCACTATTTGCTTCTATTTTTTTTTTTTATTTCAATTCATTTATTTTTAATTATTTTTTAGAACTATTAAATATTTAAATATTTTTTTATCTGTTGTTAGAACTATTCATTTATTAATTCAAGTTTTGGCTATAAGTGAGAAACAGAGAGGAAATCTTGAACTGTTAATCAGAGAATGTGAAAAGTTATTGCAGCCATGGTAAGATTCAATAAATCATTTAAAATGAGTACGTATTAGAATCATATTACATAGTTTGGGAAATCGCTGACTGTATAGTTTTGTGGAAAAAAAAACAAAATAGTGATTATGTGTGTGCATAGCAATATTAAGCCAATAAACATCACATGATCCCCATTTCTTTATGATTGCTTCTAACTGGTATTAAAGCAGGCAAAACTCACTATACGTATTGCTACACACAACAAACTAGAGTAATCAATGGATGCCAGAAGGCTTTTGCATAAAATTCCCATCTAGTGCCTACTCATCCAATATCCTCAGACTAGTTTCTGGCTTATGGTCTTCATCGTTTTGCCTGTTTTAATAGCAGTTAGAAGCAAGCATCAAGAAATGATGATCATGTGATTTTATTGCCTTAAAACCAATCCTGCCTAATAGGATAGTGGTGGCTATGGTTATTAAAGAACCAAAGACGCCAAAATGTATAGGTACTGAACTGAGTTCAGACCTATATAAGCTGATGTGCTTGGATTGAAAATATTAAGGTGTTTTCAATTTAAGACTCATAGTTTTGTAGTTATGTAGAGATAAAAGGTAGCTGCTGGAGGGTTGCATTAGATCCTAAGATCTAGGTGCAGTGCTCTCAGATCCAAGGCTCCTCACTGATAAAGGCCACAAGCCAGAAATTAGTCTGGGGATATTTGATGAGTAAGCATTAGGTGGGGATTTTATGCACCAGCCTTCTGGCATCCATTGATTACTCTAGCTTGCTGTGTGTGGCAATACATATATTGAGTTTTCCAGTTTTAATCAAAGCAATATTAATATATATATATATTTTTTCAAATAATGGACAAGGTGACTGATTGCTAATCAAGGTTAGTATTAGAAGTAGCCAAAACCACAGGTGAAATAATTAATTTTGCATGCAGATACCAAGTATATATATATAATCTTTATAAAATACAAAATCACACTTTCCAAAATGCATGTTTCACAATGCTTTATTTAATACCCATGACACTTTCAACTGATTAGCAGTTTACTTCAGATAATTTGAAACATATCTACTTAAAAAGTATAAGGTGTTTCAAATTACCTAAAGAAGACTGCTAGTCAATCAAAACTATCATATACATTAAAAAACCATTGTGAAAGGTGTATTTTAAGAAGAACATTTGTTACTTTTTTCTTATTTTATAAAAGATTTTATAGAAGCAATGAAATAAGAGTGAAAGAATATTAACATCTTGGAAGTATTATTTATGTATAGTATTTGATATTATACCAGATCATCTATTCCTGATGCTTTATTTATATAATACATTGGTAAAACTTTTAAACTATTTCATAGTTTGTCTTAATTATTATTAATTATTATCTTATCCTTGAGGTTGAATGTAGACTTATTTCATACATGTTTGAGGATTCTGGACTATTAGCTAATATTCAAATTTTTTTCACATTGATCTCTATCAAGTCACATATTTGAACTTATTTAAATTTAATGATTAATTAAATGTACTTTCTCTTATCTACTGATATTTACAAAATGTGTAAATATTTATTCAAATAATGCAAAATTATATTAGTAGTAAGTATAAAGTATACTTTTTCTTATGATTTGAACATTTCATCATAATTCCTTCATTATCCTTTTTTTTTTTATTTTCTGGGTTTACTTCTGTTTTCTTGGATTAGTCTTAGGTTTCAAAATTATTTATTTGGTACTATAAATTTAACAGCTTTTAACATATTTTATTCAAGAAAACATTCAGTACTGAATAAAATAATTTTATTGAATACTGTATTAATTAAAAGTGTTAATGCAACTATTAAAATTCTACAGTTATATAAATTATATTGTTCAAACATTTTATGTCTTTACTTATTTACTTTATAAAGTGTACATTTGAATTATGTTGAGGTATATTATTTTTTAGTTAATCATCTTATGACTTAACTATCTCATTTTGATTTGTAACATTTATTCTATTTAGGTTTTGGCTAGTTTTGACTAATATATTATTGGTTTCAATTGTAATTAATTATGTAATCTAGCTTTAGTTATTAAAGTGGACCGATTGGCATTAGCATCATAATTTGACTTTATGAATTACATAGATTAAATGCAGTCAAATTAAATATAATTTTCTACTTCTTCTTTTCCTATATATTGATTTCTATTAATATCATACCATTTACACCTTTTTAGACACTTTATCAATACTTTTATTTGTATTAAACTAACAGTTTCGACTGTCCTGCAGTCATCATCAGAGTTCTTGTTAATTCAAACCTAATAGAATTAACAAGAACTCTGATGATGACTGCAGGACAGTCAAAACTGTTAGTTTAATACAAATAAAAGTATTGATAAAGTGTCTAAAAAGGTATAAATGGTATGACAAATTAAATATGGGAGTATAAATCTGAAGGATTGTAGGTTACATTATCGATTTTATGCAACTAATGATTCTAAATAAAAAGATCTCACACTCAATCTGTCTTAAACATTATCTGAAATACTTCATTGATTTTTAAAAAAATTTTTTTTGATTACTCATTTATACACATGCTCTTTTTTTAATCAGATTTATTAAATTTTACTTACTTGATTTTAAACATATATTATTTTCTATTTAGTTATAGTATGGTAGTCCATATTATCCATACTATGTTCCAAATAAACTTGTCTCGAACTGAAAATCATTTATTACAATTAAAAAAAAAAAACAATTAAGGAGACTGCATTTCCTAATACATAAATTGGAGAAACTGCTCAGTTATATACTTCCTTAAATTAAATCTGTTTATTTTAATTATTATCATCTTGTTTGTAGATCTCTGATAACTATATAAAGAAATAACATCCATTCAAACTTTTCTTTCTTATAATTGAATAGTAATTAATGCATGAATATCAAATCTACCAATTCATATTTATAAATAAAAAATTTCTATCAAGTCAATTATTTTTAAGCGTGGAATATAATAAAATTCAAAAATATTTTAATTATAATTCATGATTTAATAAATAAATCATTTAATTGCAATAAGATTGTATTATATACAATTATTTATTTAAATAAATTAATTATTCACTTTCATATTTTAATGCCAAATGCAAGTATGCATGCCCACAATCTCAAATTATTAATTTTATCTCAGTGTTTAAATTTATGACATTTTATGGCAAATCATTTAAAATGAAAATGCAATCATTTAACATTTATTTATTTTAATTAGTTATAACTGTGTTTATTTTAAATTCTATCATCTACATATTTAATCTTTAAATTTAGGATTAATACTTAATTAGATGAAATTAATTATAGAATTTGAATGGAATGATTTTGGTAAAAATAACTCTATACTAAAAGGAAATATGCTTATATATTTGAAAAGAGAGGTTTTTAATAGATGTATTTTTCCAGTTTATACTAATAAATCTGAGACTTAGATAATTAATAGAAGAGCAATGCAGAGACTTCAGACCACTCAGTGAAATATGGAGATTTGTCTGTTAGAAATAAGGAGAAATCGAAAATGAAATACATGGCTGAGAAAACAAACAAGTATTATTGACATTGAAAGAATTGTGACTGAAATGGAATGGGACTGGATATTCTAAAAGAAATGATAGTAGATAGTTGTTTGATGTTATAATTGGATCCTAAGAGATTGTAAAAGACCTAGAAAGAAACTATTTATAGGATGATTTGCTGGTGTTGTGAAATTAGGGATCAGATTAACAAAATAAATTTGGATAGATTAATGACGGTTAGAAATAATGATGATAATATACTTTCCTTTCAATTTACAACTCCTATTTATTTTTTAAAATCAGAATACCATTAAGCATCACATGATCACATTTCCTATACTAACACATTAATTGTTGATAAACAGAGCAAAACTCTCCATACAGTATTGCCACCTGTGCTAAATAGAGTAATCAATGAATGCCAGAAGGCTTGTGCATAAAATCCCCATCTAATGCCTACTCATCCAATATCCCCAGACTAGTTTCTGGCTTGTGGCCTTCGTCAGTGAGGAGCTTTGGATCTGAGAGCACTGCATCTAGATCTTAGGATCTAATGCAACCCTCTAGCAACCACCTTTTATCTCTACTTAAGTACAAAATTATGAGAATGAAATTGAAAACACAAAAAACATTTTCAATCTAAGCTCAATAGCTTATATAGTCATATGGGTCTGAACTCAGTTCAGCACCCATACATTTTGGTGTCTTTGGCTCTTTTACAACCATAGCCACCACTATCCCATTAGGCAGGATTGGTGTTAAACCATTAAGCATCACATGATCACATTTCCTATACTAGCACATTAATTGTTGATAAACAGAGCAAAACTCTCCATACAGTATTGCCACCTGTGCTAAACAGAGTAATCAATGGATGCCAAAAGAGTTGCATTAGATCCTAAGATCTAGATGCAGTGCTCTCAGATCCAAAGCTCCTCACTGACGAAGGCCACAAGCCAGAAACTAGTCTGGGGATATTGGATGAGTAGGCATTAGATAGGGATTTTATGCACAAGCCTTCTGGCATCCATTGATTACTCTGTTTAGCACAGGTGGCAATACTGTATGGAGAGTTTTGCTCTGTTTATCTAAAATCAGAATAATAATTCATATCACCTTGCCTTTATATTATAATAAAGTTTAAACAACAGATTTAATGTGTGAGATTGCTTTCTCAAATTTTTTTGTTTATCCATTGGAATTGTTTATTTAAATTATTTTTTTATTTATCATGTTTAATTACTATTTTTAATTAAATATGCTTGTTGATTTTAAATATCCTTAATAAGTGTTAATATTATATTCACATTTTGCTCAATACAAAAAAAAAATTGCCAATATTTAAAAAGAAAAAATGTTCTAAACATCTTACAATTTCTTTATGTTGGACTTGAATTAAACATGATTTTTTAGGGAAATAAGCACATTTTATTGTTGATTTTTTAGTCTTGGACGGACATATTTTAATTTAACAGATTCTGAATGATTTCATAGCATTAAATTCATTTTATTACTGTATGTATTTTATTAAATAACAGTTAGCAATTTTTGAAAGATTGATTAAAACTTACTTTAGTTTTAAAGCACTCAGTTTCATAACATTGGCAATTAGTCCTTTTAGTTTTTCTCTTTTATAATGGATGCTTTGATCAATTGCAATATTATGATTTACTATTTTTGAATATTCCTTCACTTTGTGCAGATTTCTAGGCATTTGCAATACTTCTTTCCATAGTGATTGCTGACAATCAGGATAAAACCAATGATTATCTATTTATTATAAATCTTGTATTTGAATACATAAATTTATCACAATTGTTTACATGAACTTATTGCAATTTGAAACAAATTTGAACACTTATTAAAAAAAAAAAAAATACATTTTTTTTTACTTTTGCAAAACAAAAAAATCTGATTAGCCATATAGCTGAAAATTATTCTGATAGATTAAGAGATTATCTTAATATAATTATAATGAAATACAAAAATACATATATAAATTTTTGTTTATTTTTTAACTTTTTGAAGCCATCCATCTTGTCATTTTAATTAAGTTTGGTAATTAGAAAAATATATGAAAGGAAGAAATCTAACAAACTTTCAGGTCAATAATCTTTAATCTTTTTAATTCTATAAATGTGTTTTTTTCACAACTCTGGTTGAAATGAAGAAATAGACTTATTTAAAAGACAACTAGAAATTACAAGACTATATTATCATCATAAATGAACTTTTAATATTTGTCAGAAAAGAAGTAAATGACAATTATTTTGTTTTATTGAGTCTTATCTAATTCATATTTTATTTTAACTAATCTGAATTTGTAAATAACACTTGTTTTCCGGATATTATTGAACATCTGTAAAGAAATTTTGTGTTACATTGATAAGTGTACTTACCATTTAGTTGAAATACTTAGATCCCTATGATGAAGTAGTCTATGGATTAATTAATTTAATGCGATAGTTGTATATTGAAATCTTTTTTTCATTTCATCATCCAAGTCTGCCTTTCTACCCAAAAAGCTCTCAAGATTTACATTCTTAAACTGATAGCACATCCAAGTCGAAAGTTTCTTTATATGTTCATTCAAAATATCAGAAACATTCTGTAAATTTTCTTCACAATTGATAAAAGTAATACAAATAATCAGAATATTGTAAATCTAGAAGAAAATGAAACTTTGTTTTTGATTTTAATTGGTTTAAATTAAAAGTCCACCATTAAACTTGTATCACATTTTAATACCTGTTTTAAGAAGCCATCTAGAAAATTATAAGATTTCTGTCATAAGAGTGAAAAATAAAGTTGGAGCTAGAATACATTCCAGTTTAATAGTTTTTATTTAAAATATAGCAGAATTTCCACCATCTCAATAATATTGTTTTCTATTTTGTTATAATATAGCAATTATATAATATGAACAAAATTCATTTATCAGAATGTTTCTAAGACTCGGTTAACTGAGTTAATTGCCTTAAAAATTATTGATTCTCTGGCAGTCACTTATTTGTAATTGGAAATAACTATAGAATAAAAATCTTTGAAAATACTTTTGCTGTAATGGATATTGAAGTCTTTCCTTTTATAAATTATAACAGCAGAAGCAGTCCCAAGATCAGTGGAACAATTTTATAGATATATATAAAAGAATCTGGTAGTAAAACAGGCAAAACTCTTCATACAGTAGTGCCACTTAGTGCAAGCCAGAGTAATCAATGGATGCCAGAAGGCTTGTGCATAAAATCCCTATCTAGTGCCTACACATCCAATATCCTCAAACTAGTTTCTGGCTTGTGACCTTCGTCAGTGAGGAGCCATGGATCTGAGAGCACTGCACCTAGATCTTAGGATCTAATGCAATCCTCCAGCAGCCACCTTTTATCTCAACTACTAAACTATAAGAATAAAATTGAAAACACAATAATATTTTCAATCTTAAGTCCATTAGCTTATATAGGTCTGAACTCAGTCAGTACCTATACATCTTGATGTCTTTGGTTTTTTAATAACCATAGCCACCACTATCCTATTAAGCAGGATTGATATTAAACCACTAAACATCACATGATCACCATTTCTTATGCTTTCTCATAACTGTTATTAAAACAGGCAGAACTCTCCATACTAGTAGTGCCACTTAGTGCAAGCCAGAGTAATCAATGGATGCCAGAAGGCTTGTGCATAAAATCCCCATCTAGTACCTACCTCATCCAATATCCCCAGTCTAGTTTTTGGCTTGTGGCATTCGTCAGTTAGGAGCCTTGGATCTGAGAGCACTGCATCCATTGATTATTCTGGCTTGCACTAAGTGGCACACTGTAAGGAGAGTTTTGCCTGTTTTAATAAGTTATGAGCAAGCATAAGAAATGGTGATCATGTAATGTTTAGTGGTTTAGAATCTGGTAGTTTGAAGATAACCTACTATATATTTTTAAAACTTCTTTAGCAATGTTAGTGGAATCAAAGCTTTTCCATTTTTAAGATTACTAAGATACTTCCTTCATCAAGTTGAATATCTTGTTAGGATGCATGCATCATTAAATACTGTTATTTGAATTAATATATCATTATTCAAAAGAGTATCAAAATATTATAGTATTTTCTTATAAAAAGATATATATTACATTCAAAGTTACAAAACTTATCAGTTGAAAAGTTTTTGCCTTTAAATTTCTATATTACTTATCATATTTATTTTATTAATCAACCAAGCTGAGTGATAATGTAATAAATGTTAAAAAAAAAAATCAGGAATTTTCTTTTTAATGAATTCAAGAACAGATTCACTTGTGTCTACAATATAGTCTTTAAAAGATTTTCAAGCTTCAACAACATGACTGCATTGAAAATCCAAATTGGTATTTTAAGTGTTACAAAATATTGAAATTTGGTTTGAGTTGCAGGTGTTTCTAAAGAATAAATATCAAATTTTTCATTCATATTTTTATAATGGGATCTATTTTTTAAAGAAATATTTTAACCTTGGAATATAATATTCTGAGATTTTCCAAACAATGCATGCTTTTAAATAGCCATGTATTAATTTGTATATTCTGACTCCTAAATACACTAGAATCCATAAAACATCATTCGAACTCAGACTTTCACACGACCCACCACTCTCAGAGCCATCTCATATTTCTGACCCACCTGATCGCACACCTGTTGAAAAGATAAATAATCACCAATATACGTATTTCATGCTAAACCAACAATCATCAGTTGGTCTAGATTACTATCCTCACACATATATAATCAGTACTCAGCTTTGTATTAAGATAGCCAATATTTATACTTTAATGGACAGGCTTCAAACTATTTTAACTCACAACTCTTTAGCTTTCCATTTCATTGAAAATCTGATGATGGAATGTTCAAAGCCCTTGATAGTGCCAAGGTTGTCATCCTGCCCATGTTGACATATTAGTCATTCTGATCCCTCATGTACAGAAGAAGAATCCATTAATTTTTACATATGTGAGGGATGGGCAGACCTTATACACACTATTTATGCAGGTTTAAGCCTGTGCAATGTATTAATTTATATAAATAGTGTGTAAAAGGTCTGCCCATCCCTCGCATATGTATATATTAATGGATTATTCTTCTGTACATGAGGGGTCAGAATGACTAATATGTCAACATGGGTAGGATGACAACCTTGGCACTATCAAGGACTTTGAACGTTCCATTATCAGGTTTTCAATGAAATGGAAGGCTAAAGACTTGTGAGTTGGAATAGTTTGAAGCCTGTCCATTAAAGTATAAATATTGGCTATCTTAATATAAAGCTGAGTACTGATTATATATATCTGTGAGGATAGTAATCTAGACCAACTGATGTTTGCTGGTTTAGCATGAAATACGTATATTGGTGATTATTTATCTTTTCAACAGGTGTGTGATCAGGTGGGTCAGCAATATGAGATGACACTGAGAGTGGTGGGTCATGTGAAAGTCTGAGTTCGAACCCCGCTTATATTACATATATAAATGCAGGTTTAAGCCTGTACAATGTATTAAAACGTCATTGTGTAGAGTGTAAATTCTTTTGTACCAATTTTTCTGTTAAACGAAATAATTATGATAATTAGTGTATTACATAAAAAAAAATTATGTTTAGTGGTCCATTACTATTTTTTCTTATTACTTTGGGTTATTATTATTGTTTTTTCCAATACATGCAATATATTCTAAAAGAAAAATTCACTCTTTTGGAATAAAAGCTTTCTTTAAAATTTCTAACTTTAATGCTTGAGCATAAGCCTCATAAAATGAACACAGTTACTAATATTCAAAAATAGTTTTAATATTCATTAGTATATCATTGATATATTAAGGAATTTGAAGAATGGAAATATCAAATTTAATTTCATATTCTATCCATTATCTTTCAGTTTTGTTTCACTCAGTGAATTATCATCTTTTGACAACTTAATTGGCACTTCAAGATAATGTAAAATTAATATTTAATATAAATTTTTTAAAGCCATATATTTATTGACATATATATATAATGTTAGGCCTCTTAAACCTTTAATTGCCGAAAAAGAACAAAGATCTTCAAGAACTGAACCTGAGATCCCTGGTGAGTAAAGCTTATTAATTGCCAATTTGTATTTATTTTTGATAACTCATTTACCAGAGTATTCATTTTTGTTTTTCAGTTAATAATGAAGAAGTCCCTTCAATTGAGGTGAAATTATTGGAAGAAGCTTTACAGAAAGCCCAGAAAATTCGAGAGTCTTACTGCAGTAATTCTTGTGTTAGTATTTTTACTGATAAATGTTTAATAAATTATATATATTTTTGCATATGAAAGCACTGAATTGTATTTCCATTTATTACATTTACATTATATTTACTAATATTACATATGTAATGCAGCATTTATAATTTCCTTTGCTTGTAATCTAACTTGAAATGAATCTGTAATTGTTTCTAGTCTGTATAAATGATTAATATTATATAACCAATATTAATCCAATTTAAAATTGTGATTCTTCTGTATTTTTATATTTACACTATAAAATATATTGTATGAAGCTAGTTGTATATAAAGTTAAACTGCTATTCTGTTAAATGAACTAAGTATTTAGATCTCTAAAATGAGAATAGATTATAGCTGTAATATGTAGTATGAGAGGTCAGTCTATTTATTTTACTTTAGGTAAGAGTTAATGATATTAAAGTTTAAACTTGCACTAAAAAGTATTAAAATTTATTTCTCAATTATTCTGTTTGAAATTTGCAATTATAAACAAAAAGTTTGCTAGCATGGAATAGATTTTTTATAATATTACAAAAATTATCATCTTTATGAAGATAGCAAGCTTTTTATCTTGTAATTATAGACATAAATAAACATTGAATTATTCACTTTATATTTAAGAAATTGGGGTATAGTGCTGCAAAATAAATCGATTAAAGAAATGTTATATTAAACTAGGTTTTAAAATAAAAGCTTTGAATAGAGACATGTATATATTAATTAATTGTGTAGATCTTAAAACTTAGATTATATAGAAATAAATTCCTAAGATAAACGGTGAATTAATATTTGTAATTAAAAATTAAGAGAAATTGGGTTTGATTTTCGGGCAGATAACAAACTCCTAAATCTAACAATAATTAAATTGTTAAATGGAACTAATTAAAGTAAAAGTCAAATTACTCCAGAAAAGATAAGAAAACAAAAGAAGAGGGGGGCGATAAAAAGCTAGAGAAAAAGGGATGTGTACTCTTTTAGGGTCGCTGCCTGTTGTTGCTGATTCTACGAGTTGTAGTGCAGTGCAGCTCATCATCGATAGATTTCATTCACAGGATCTCGGCTCCTATAGGTAACCAAACCGATAAGCACTTTTAGCAGATCATTCTGATATTATATATTTTGTAATGCCTTAAGAGGCTCATCAAGCATTTTGTTTTAAAAGACTTGAGGGTGTAGTAGGTAAAGTACATTGTTTATCTTAACTGTAGGAATATTTTATTCATTATTTAACATTATGAGTTATGCTCGCACAAGTGTGGACTGTATATATATATTGAAGTTTTGATTAGTAACTGTTTAATTGTTAATAAACTGTCTTTGCTTTATTGATTATTAATACTATTTATATATATTGTTTTCTGTTAATGTTAATTATGTGTTCTTGTTTGCTGGCCACCCAATCATAGTCGGGGACACAGCATGTGCAATAATCTAGATAAAAATTTCAATTTAATCAGTCATCATTCAATTAAAACTGGTATTTTAAGCAGATACCATATGATCTAGTAATAATAATAATATTTATTTGAATTATGTTAAACCAAAAGTCAGATTAGCAACTGCTTTTAACTTTATATTCTGTCTAATATAAAAATTAGCAATCAGATGTAAATATTTTGCATTTGTGAAAATTTGACTGTGTAACAACTTTTTCTGAATTTTTCACAGACTTATAGATCTAAATATTAGAATATAATGTAATGCAGTTTAAAGTCAGATGAACTAGTAACAGCAATATTTATTTGACTGGTCTTAACTTTTTGGTTTAAGATGGCTTAGACAAATAGTATTGTTATAACTAGATTACATATTTTGTACTGTGTTGCCTGGTTACATTGAATTGAAATTTTTATTTGGATTATTACACCAAAAATATTTGTTCAATGTTTACACCTATAAGTCTGTGAAAATCTTTAATTTAATACAAATATATATAAGAACAAATCAAAAAATAAAAACTTTTATTTTCTACATTCATATATAATTGATTTTAATATTTTTATATACTCTCATTGCAGTTCAATTCACTTTTTATAAGAATATATGATTTTTTGAATCCATCCCAAAATGATTTTTGGTTGCTTCTGAAACCATGTATGCATTATCATTTATTTAGCCAGATTTAAACCTTTTGTATGTAATCATAATTTTTGTTTTCTGATCTCTTCAATGGATATGTGATGCCTTCTATCAGGATTTGTTTAAAATTATCTAATCTTTGCTCTGACATGTTGCCTAACTTGTGATTATATTTTTATTAATGAATTGTTTTTATGTTTGATGATTTTTTTATTATGTATAGGAACTAGTGATGAAAAAAAGTCTTCTGATATAGTAGTAATTAGTTCATCAGCTTAATATTCCTTTATTGTAGAGTTGGAACTTGGAAATTGTTTTAGATAGCTGAAGATTTTCAAATAAGCTTAGGATTATTTTTCAGATTGCAAATAGCTAGGTATCTAATTATGGAATAGTAAATAAAATATTTTGATATTTTTACCTAAAAGAAAAACTATAAAAATTCTTACTGATAGTTGACTCTTTGCATATAATGCCTTCTTCAGATTTTCTTTGGAAAATTTCAGATATCTTTGTTATATGATAGACTGGTGAAATAATGTAGGAGTGAGCTATTATCTTGAAATAATACAATTTTATTTCTCACTTCTTTAGTACACTTTATGTATACACATTCAAAAAATTATATTTTTTCAAATATTTCTTTTTTTTTTTATGTATTTGCTTTACATTATTATTTAGTTTAAGAATAACTAATTAAAATATATATGTTTATGGTTTTAATGATGATAAACGTTATGTATTTCATTTTATATAAAATGAGTACATAATAAAGGATTAGTTAAAGGATTACATTTTATTGAAAGTTTATCCTGACCTAAATTGCAATTCTTGTTCTTGGAAAAATTCAAATTATAATTTATTATACTCTAAGATTTTATAATTTAAAAATTTTGACAATCATTTTACTTTTTCATTTATAATATTTACATGAGTATCATTATTATATATGTATGGATATTTCTAATGTTTTTATCAAAAAAGAAGCTCATTTTTAATTAGTACCATTAACATGATATCTAATTTCAGTTTTATCTGATTAAAATTGTAAAAAAAAAATATATTTATAAAATTGTTTTTTTTTTTACAGTTTCTTATTTTTATTATGCAGTAAAGATCTTTAAATTATTTCTAGATACTTTAAAATGATAAAAATAAACTAAAAACGAAGTACCTATCAATTCTGCCACATTGTTAAAATAGCACTAATGTAGCAATATTTAATACCATGAGAGACGGACTTCCATGCATTATTTCAATTTAATTGTCACAGGAATCAGGAAATGTAGAAATATTCTAAGAAATTGGAAATATACAAAATGTAAACATAATATTATAATACTATTAACAACAGAATCACATAATTTTCATAACCAAAAAGTAGAAGGGTTTCTTTACAGTTGGCATAAAACTGATATCTGTAAATTATAGATACTGACCTGATGTCAGATCTATATAACTATTTGATCATGCTAACTTTGTTTTAAAATCTAATGCCTTTTTGAATTTCAGGCTAATAACTTGAATCGTATAAAAGAGTAAATGATGACTACTAAATTTATAAGGGCATTAGTTACAGCTTTGAATTTTAGTCATCACCAATGAAGACAAAAGTCAGAAACTGATTTGGGTATGGGGATATAATAATAATATATTATCTTGTATCCATTGATTATTCATTCTGATAGTAGTTGACTTTAATGTAGGATGAAGAGAACTGCTTTTATAATGTTAGAGGATTGGAAACTACATTGTAATGATGTCTATATAACATATTAATGGAAAATCAGTCTCTTCTCATGGATGAGGTTTAAAGAAATTTAATATTAATATTTATTTTTTAAAGATTTTTTTTTTAATAATAGAAATGAATTAGCAATTATGATAATGTCACTTCTGAGATAGTTTAAAGAGAAAATTGAGTATTTTTTGTAAACCCAAACTTTTGATAACATTAAGATTAAAAAGGCCATTATAAACTTTATTTGTAATATTGATCCATTCAGTATCAATACACAATCATTATACAGATTTATTGATTTATTTCATAAAGATTTGTCAGAAAAAATTGTGTGGTTATACTTAATTAAATTATTCCTCTCTCATAATTTATTTCTCTTTGACTTGTTTTTAAAAGAAAATTGAATCTCTTTTTGTGTTCTGTCATCAGAATTTAAAGAAACATTAATATTTTTTTTCTTTCGATACTTTCTCTAATGATTTTCTACTTTTTTACATGAAATGTGAGTGACTTTTAAACTATGATCAATCGTGAATAATTTGAAGATCTGTTAACCAATATTTTTATTGTCACTTAATGTGTAACTTAAGTTTTAAAATCATTTTATAAGTTTTATCGTATTATTGCGATTATTAGATGATATATTCTGAAAGATCTATTAATCATGATTACTCTTCTTTGTAATTCCAGCATAAATGAACATTTAAGCAATTGATTATATGTTAAATAGCATTGCTTAAATTGATTAAAATATAACTTTAGTTTTTGTTTATTGGATATCCAATTTGTAGTCTTAATTTTTTCAGTGATTGGATAGCTAAATTAGTTTTGGATTACATTTAAAAAAAAAAGATAAGCAATAAAGTAGGAAAGACAGATAGGATATGCTAAAGAACTGGATAAAAATTTTGTGTCTGTTATTTTTTATAAAAATATGATGAATGTGTTCCATGAGAATTGTTAATTGCTATAGTGAGACAAGAGAATATTATTACTTATAAAGAATAGAGAGTTTATAAGTTTGAGAGCAGATATAAGTAACAAAAAAGGTTTGAAAATATTTTAAAATAGGTAAATTATAAGAAGTGAAACATTTTATGATAATAATAAAATAATTTTCTCTTTAAAGTTCAAACAGGAGTGTGGCAACAAGAAAATATCTTTATAAATGATATAGCTTGAGGGATTTTTTTTGTAATTTATGTAATGAAAATATGGACAATATTTTATTAATAAAATATAAGCATAGTCAAAAAAGTTGGAAATATTGAATTTGATTGATATTTTTAATAGAAATTAATAATAATTTATTTTACAGCGCTAAGCATCTTATTGTGATTTTTGTATTAATGCAATTTGTTTGAATTTTTAGTAGTCTTTGTTTTTTAATTACGAAATCCAATCATATATTTATATTCTTTAACAATAATGTAATAAGTGATGTAAATGGCTGAGGAGCTTAACTGTTCATTAATTTGTATATTATTCACAATATACTATAGTTGTCTTTATCATTTCAAAACTCTTAATATGTTTAAATATTATGATTTTCATGTGTTTATATATCATTTTAGTTTTTGTAGAATTTTTTGTGTTTCTATTGCTTTCTTGAACTCTTTGTGATTGAATGTCAATCTCAGAAATTGTTGAAAGTTAGTTCAGAATTCTTTTTTTATATGTTATCTTTGCCTCTCAGTAGATAGTTTAATTTATAATATAATTTTTTGTTTTTTAATTTTGGCTCAATAAGTAAATTAGTTTTTAATAAATTAATTTTTTTAGGATTTTTTTTGTTATAATTGAGATTATTTAATAGAATTAAGAATTTAATTCAGTTTTTTTTTTTAAAGGTGGAAGATTTTAGTGAAGTTTCTCAAACTTCTTTATTTGAAGGATTGAAGTCTACTTCCTGTGATACTGTTAAAAATAAATCAAGTAAAATTGATGATTCAGTTAAGTTAACAAGCATTCGAAAGTGCAAAAGCATTGGAGAAAGTACTGCCGCAATTACTAAATCTCAACTAGTTAAATTCAAAAATTTGACCATCACAATGCATCCTTTAATGAGAATGACATCAAAACCTATTGCAAAATCAAAATCTGTCACCTTAGCCTCATCTTCGCAGCATGAAAAATCAAAAACTGTAAGTATTTGCCATGATGTTCATAAATCTCATAGGCAGAAAAAAACTGATAATATGAAAGTTTATTGTAATAAAGCAGCTGGAGACCTAAGAGGAGAGAAGCCTGATTATCGTACTAGCCAACCAGAAGAGAAATTCTTCATCCTAAAAGATCATGGGCAAGTATTTAAAATATTTTAATATTTCCCAGTCTTAATTGTTTATATAAGGTTGAAGAAATAAAATTTAATGCTCTGTGTATTTTAGTGCACTGGTAGAATGCTAAACTCTTCAGTGTATGATCCTTGGATCAATTCTAGTTCTGGCAAAACTGATATCTAGACTTCATATGATATCCTTGAATAGTAAAGCCATTCAATTGTTGTTTTAAAATAATAATTTAATGAATGATGAGCTAATAATGTATTTAATTAGAATGTAATATTTCATGACCTGATTGCGATCATTTTAAATATTAAAATATTCGGTATGTTAACAAGAAAAAAAAAGTCTTTATATATAGTTTTAGACAAACTTTCATTATTGTTTATGGTTTATAGATTTAAAATTTTCATTTCACTACAAGATATGAATTATTTATCATTTTACATATATGATGTTTACAGTCCAACAATTTGCAAGTAACTTATTGTGATTAAAAACTTGGTGTCCATAAGAATATAGCAATTCCTCAATATATGATAAAAAAACCCATTCTATTATAATCACTAATGGGCATGCAAAATATAATTTTTTTCTTTATTTTAATTATGAATTTTTCTGAATCAATTGTATATTTAAATTTGTATTAGTTCAACTCATTCATAGTATTTTGATCACTTTATATCATCTTTTTCAAAGATGCACTCTGTAAAGTTTTATATATGTACTACATGCTGTATATATATCTTATATCTAAATATAAGATATTAATCGATCTATAAACAACATTCCAAGATAAATATACAAATGTAAATAAAAAAAACATTTTAATATATTAAATCCAGAATAGAACTTTTCTATTTTATTTTAATAATAATAAATCATTTGATCCACTCTATTGTCATTAAGTTTGAATAAGCATTGATTATGTGATGATAGTCTATTTAAATACCATGCCCAGATAGATTTCTGGTTATACCTCAAATTTAGATGTGGAAATTAAAGATGGTGATAAGATGCATAATTGCATTATTCTAATTTTGAGTCCTGAGTTTTAATAATAAAAGCAAAAGCCTAATCGGGGAATGAGAATTTAAAGCATTACAATTTAGGATTTATTGGTTACTTAAACTAACTGTAGATAGCAATAGAGTAGAGAACTGCTCTAGGATTTACAATAACTGACTGTCTTGCTGTGCTGATGTGATTGATTTGTTCCGCAAGATAAATTAAAATTTATATATTTTTAATATCATCTGGAAAAAATTTTGTTGCTGGAGAATATTTTCTTAGAATATGGACATGAAAGGAAAATTGGAATGCAGAGAGTTAGATTTAATTGGATTTGGAAAGATCTGGAAAAATACTGCTAATATTTGGAAAGTGATTCGATATACCATTTTAAATATAAAAGAAGAAAAATATTTTTTTGTGTGTGTGTTTACTGCAAAGAGGCTTTAAAACTAAAATCATATGTAAGATTAGTTGGTTTTTAATGAGTTTTCTATTAAAGAATTTTTCAATTTAAGAAAGAGGATAAAATTTGAGTTGGAAGGTTAGGAAGCACAAGGTTTGAAGAATAGTAGAAAAATCATAAATTTAAATATAGAGTAGAGGAATTGAAAAATAAAGAAATATGTAATTGCAATGTATATATAATGGTCAGAAGGAAATTAGGTGTGCTTAAATAAGACTAGGAAGGATATAACAGGTGAGTGGTTATGTAAATCATGTATAAATGTGATAAAAGAGGTGAAAAAATGGTTTTTAAGTATAGATAGTTTAAAGAAAAAGTCAGGAGAAGTGAAAGAAAATGTAGTTAAGTAAGATAGAATAGAGTATGTATTTAGTAGAGTGACAAGAGATATGGATGACAAAATAAGTAGTGCAATGGAGATAGTTAGCCAAAGAATAAGTAAGATAGAGGAAGAAGTAAAGGATGTAGAAATAAAATTAAAATCGTTAGAGATGAAGTGTGAACAGATCAAGGAATTAATGAATAGAAACAATAAGGAAGAACTGGATAAGGGAGTCCAGAAGTTGGAAGAGAATGTCAAGGATGAAGTAGGGAAGTAAACTATAAGACAGTATTGATAGGAGACTTGCTAATTAGACGATGAGGAGATGTAATAGCAAGGGAAAATAGAAATAGGCATGTAAGAGTATGTTTGCCTGTAGCTAGAATTAGGGATGTTATATTTAAAGTAAAGAAACAAGGGAGTAGAGATGTTTATGTTATGATAAGGATAAATAATTGTGGAGCCATTGGAGAGGGTAATAGATGAGTACAAAGAATTGATTAGTAATTTGAATAAGAATAAAGGAAAAGTAGAAATAGTTGGATTACTGCCAAGATTCGACAATAGGTATATGTTAGATAGCACATGTTCTATAAATGAGAGATTGAAAAAATTATGTGAGAGAAATAATATGTTTGTGGTTGGGTGGGATTTTTTTTATTAGGAAAAAGGAGTTATATAGTAAAGATGGATTGCATAGTGAAGCATTAGGGGGTTTAATTTATAAAAAATATAGTTCGGGAAACTTATAAAGGGGATAGGATTTTAAATTAGAGTATTGTCAAAATGAAGACGAATGGATGGCATGTAATAAATAAATAAATGGTAGCTGATTTAGATATAAATGTAGATGTGAAGAGGGAATGGAGTCTGTAAAATTAATGATAAACAACCTAATTACAAATGTAATAGAGAAGAAAGAGTCAAAAGAATTTATAAAAGAGTAATAAAAAAAGAAGAAATTGTTAAAATTTGGATATTTGAATATGCAAGATGGTAGGAGACCAGAAAAGTGGCTGGGATTAAATAAAGCAGTTAAAAATGAAGAGCTTGAGGTATTAGCAGTAATGGAAACATATTTAAGAGAAGAAGAATCTATACTGGAAGACTTGCTATGATAGGGTATAAGTAGAAAAGAAAAAACGGGTGGTGGTATAGGAGTTATGTCAAAAAAAAAAATTTAAATACTGTTAAGTATCAAGAATATTTGTGGTTTGAGATAAGATTAGGAAGATAAGAAATGGATGGTGGCTATAGTGTATATGGTCACTACAGTAGCATAAATGAATGCCTAGTTAAGGATATACAGAGTTTCAAAAAAAAAGGGGGGGGGGTAATGGTTATAGGGGATATGAATGGGCATATTGAAGAAATTTATGACATTGGTAACAAGAATGGACAACTTATGAAATTTTTTTGTCAGAGAATGAATTTGTGCATTGGAAATTTATCAACTATTTATGACGGACGATACACATGGTCAAGAAATAATATATTTCACTCAATAGATTATGTATTAGTAGATAAAGAGGGAATGAAAAGAAGTAAAGAAAACATTAATAGATGGCAAGGGAGTGTATAGTATATATATTATCTGGTCTTTTATTTGCTGATGATATGTTCTTATACACAGAAAGTAGAAAAGATTTGGAAGTTATGCTGAAGATGTGTGTAAGGATAAGTAAAGAGATGAAGATTAAATTCAGTGAAGTAAAATCAAAAGTAATGATGATAAGTGCCGGGGAAAGAGAAGAGAAAGAATTTTTATTGGGGGATATAAAGTTAAATGTAGTGAATAAGTATAACTATTTGGGAATTATCTTAAGTAATCAGATAAATTGCTTGGATGAATGGGAGAAAAAATTGATAAATAAAGTGAAGAAAAGAAAGTAACAGTGTTTTCATATAATAAATATGATGTAGCTAGAATTATATGGAAGGGAGTGGCAGTAGCAGGGTAATTTATGGATAACGATGCTTTTTGTGTTAGCAAAGAGATGTTAGATTACTTAGAAAAAGTACAAAGAGAAGTAGGAAGACATGCATTAGATCAGATGTGTGGGCAGCAAAGGAGGCAATTCAAGGAGAAATGGGATGGTCAAGTTTTTATATGAGAGATGCAAAAAAGCAAAATAATAATGATCAGTAGATTACAATTTATAGATAATAAAAGAATAGCCAAAATAGTATTTAATTGGGTTATGAGTAAAGGATAGGCAACAAGGTGGGTGAGAAAGATTGTATGGTATGCAGAAGATTTGTTAAAGACTTTATCTCAGTGTAGTTACACAAAAGGTGGAATGATTGTGTTAAGAGAATTGTTGAGTATTATAGTGCCAAAGAATGGGATAGAAGAATAGATAGATATATTAATAAAAAATAGAGAGAGATGGAGAAGTAGTGTGGAGAGTAAAAGGAGTTTAAATATATAGAAGTAAACAGAATATTGAATGTGAGTTAATTTATGATAATAGCAAGGAAAGTAGTTCACTGTTTAAGCCTCAAATAAGATTGTTAGCATCAAGGAAATATACACATAAATGGAGAAAGGTGGACGATTTAGTTTGCAAGTTATGTAAGGAAGGCATAGAAAATATTAGCTATCTGTTAATTGAAAGTAAATGCTTTCAAGCAGGAAGGGTACAAATAATGAAGTTGTGAGAGAATAAATATAAACAAAGTGATTATACAGAAAATGAGTTCTTGGTTTTTATGCTGGGTTTGGAAAAAGATAAGGAGGATTTAGATATAAAGGCCATAGAGTGGGTAAAGATAATGTGGAAATGGGATTGAGCAGAATACAGAACAATATGGGAAAAACTTAAGAGTGAAGAATGGACAGGGAAGGGAAGGCGGCTAACAGGTTTTTCTGGGCATAGTGGCTGAGAGATTCCTGACTCCAAACAAAGAAAAGCCATAATGCATCTCATCTCAGATTATTTTATTTTATGTGTGTCTTGAAAAAATTAAATAATTTAAATTACAATTACTTTACTGTTCTATTATATTTAAATGTTTCTAGCAAATTTTTTGACTTTGTATTTAGATTTTAATCTTTCAATTTGGCAACATTTTTTAATTTTTATTTTGCTATATAAAAAAAAATTAAATCACTTGTTATTTATATTAAGGGACTCCAATATCTTTTTATGTGTAAATTGTCTAATAACTCTTTCTTTAAAGCTTTTAAAACTTTCTAGAATTTTAGTATATAATATTTATATTTTGATTCCAAAAGAAACTTAAACTTTTATTGATTAAACTTGGCTCTAATTTAATTTTCAATTTATTTTCTTGTTATCTCCTATGCAATTGTTTTTTTTATTTTATTCTGTTTACATTTTAAAATTTTATATCTTAAATTACAGTTAAATTTTCTAAATTATTAATTATATGAAAAAATAAAAATGAAAATTGTTAAAAAATTTAAGTAATAAATATTATTCTAGTAATGAAGTTGAATTTGTATGCAGAAAGAAGTAAAGTATGAAATGTATTTCGAAGTGCTTACTTTATAGTAAATAATTTTTAAAATTTAATTAGAATTTATGATGTAAAATCTTAAATTGTTAAAAAAAAACAACAACAAACAATTAAAAAAGAAATTGAAGTGTAGATTGAAATAACATTTAAAAAGTATGAGTTATAAGTAAACATATTTTAGAATCAAAACATAAAGATTATGATATTAAAATACTGGAAAATATTAAAAACTTTAAAGAAAGATTATAGAGAGATAATCCATCTCTTAATATTAACAATAGAAGGGATTTAGGTTTTGTCATATCTGACCTTGTCTTTAGAAGTGGACTATTCCAGATTCCTTGCCTGATTGGCTAACACCCAGTTGCTATCCAAAGGGATTAAAACCTTCACTGAGGTTCGCACACCGAATCCACGTGTTTCCAGTAAGGTAGGGGATCTGCCATTAAATAGTCAGCCTTTTGGAGGCAAGGCAGAGAGCAATTATTTCTGTTAACCTGAACAACAGAACGTGCTCTTCATTAAACCCTCTGCCATCAGCAAAGGTATTTCTCTATATATTATTGTGACATCCACACAGTGAGGCAAGTCCAACTATGGACTGGCAACTGTTACGTCCGAATTAGATCCGACTCGAGGCAAGCTAACTATATAGATGGAAGAGTCTTACGAAGCAGGCTAATTATTAGCTGGAAGTGAGTTCTATACTCGGCTCGACTATCTCAGCATTCAAGGGTATCAACTATATTTATTCATTTGTTCAACTAACGTGTGTATATTTTTTGGACTAATAAATTGTACATATTAATTGCTGAATAGTTATTCTTTTTGTATCTGTTGGTTTGGAAACGAACCTGCAAGCCTAGCCAAACACAACAGATTTAGCGCAGTCGCACAGAAATTTTTCCCTCATGGCTGGAAAAATTAGAATAAACTACGCCAGTTTAAACAGATTTGGTGCAGTCGCTCAGAAATTTTTCCCTTACGGCTGGAAAAATTATAGAATAAACTACGCCAGTTATAACAAATTTGGCGCAGTAGCACAGAAATTTTTCCCTCATGGCTGGAAAAATTAGAATAAACTAACACCAGTTTAAACAGATTTGGCACAGTAACAGAGAAGTTTTTCCCTTACGGCTGGGAAAAATTATAGTATAAATTATGCCAGTAAACCCATGATATATACTGTATCAATTATACATTACTTCAATTATATACCACCAAAAAATAAACAAATAAAATGTAAATAAACAAAAAAAAATTTTTTTTTGAATTTAATGAATTTTATGATTCAACACTGGCCATTTTCTCGTCTTGGAGTCTATACGCAATCACATTTATTAAAAACATTTTTTCAGATTAATTTGAAAGCACATATTTTATTCATCATTTTGATGTAAGTATTTGCATAATAAAATGTTTTCTAAGCTTAAATTTATGAAATTTAATAAAATTTGCTAGTTTTGTGATATAATAAAATATATAAAATAAGAACTATAAAACATTCTTACTATTACTACAAAATTTTATGAGTTTAATCTAAAACCTGAAACAGCTAGCAGCAATTAGAGATAACTATAAAATTCTAAGTCAGTACAGACGTAAAAGCATCAAAGCAATTAGAAAGGCTATTGTTTGCTGATAGTGAGATTGCTATTAATGTTTCCTTATGAGAAAAAAGTTATTAAAGAAAAAGGATATTGTGCAGAACATGTGTAATTGTGATGAAATATTGGTATTTTACTAATTTGTTTTATTTTTAAAAAATAAAGATATAGTATGGTAAATTTTATTTTTTGAATGTTTGTATTATATGTACATGTTAAAAAATATTTACAGTTACATAATCAATACATATTCTTCTAAAGCTTGTAGCTATTACACACAATGTGCATGAAGGGAAATTAGGACAAAATATAGCAGATATCACGACTCCACTGTAAAAATAAAAAAAAGAAATCTTGTTATAAAATTTATGTTATAAGATGGTAAAGAAAAAATGTTTTTTTAAATAAGTTTTTATTTAACTTTTTTTTTTTTTTTTTGTTCTTCCGTCTTCCTGAGAAATCTTATAACTCCATTTTTATCTATTTCCCAATTTTCAATATAGTTAAAACTTTGCCTGCATATGTGTTCTCAGTGTCAATACATTTTTAAAAAGTTTACAAATAATTTTAGCTAGAAAAAAAGAAAAGTTATTTCTTAATTTTCTATGGGATTTAATACTCTTTATGGTAGTGCCATTAAAAAAAAGTGTAAATAAGAGAAAAAATCATTGCTCATTATTATACATAATACTTATAGTTTTCTAAACAAAATGATAACTAATATTAAATATTTGAGAAAAAAGATAATTGAAATGTTAATCTTTTAACAAAGCTAATTTATGTTATGGTTTTCTTGCTTATACAATTAGAAAGGATACTTTGCAAGAAAAAAGGATACATATCCTACATTATTTGTAAAATTCTAAACTTTGTTGAGATTTCATATTTTTTTAGTGTCATTAGACTATCATTAAATGTGGTGCAATATTATTTTAAAAAGAGTTAAACAAAAACAAAAAAATCACAGTCTTAAGTCTATGAATTAATGAAAGATTTTTATCACTTTAAATTAAACTAATTTTTAGTAATTTTTTTTAAGTAAACAATGATTTACATGTGTTTATTAAATGAATGTATTTAAAAAATTACTTTGGCATTAAAAAATAGCTTTAAATTTATCAATAAATTTTTATTTTACTCTCCAGTTTTAACAAAAAAAAAGTTATAAAAATTAAAATATATATATATTTAAAGAAGTGTTTTTATTTTCACTTAAAGGCATTAAAAAATTTCAGTTTTATAATATTCTTGAAATTATGCAATGGAAATAAAAGCATGTGGTGCTTATTTCACAAACGTCTAAGAATATTTTTAAATATGTATATTTTGGTTCACATAATTTCATGAATACTATAAAAATTGAAGAAAATTTTTTTTTATTTTTTAGTATAAGTTTAATTTGTTTAATTTTCATATAAAATAAAATAGAAATGTATATATATATTTAATAATTAAAAAAAAAATTGGGTGGGGAGGGATTTAAAATTTATTTATATTGTAGTGACCACTAAGCATCATGTGATCACCATTCTTTATGCTTACACAAGCTGATAACACAGAGACAAAACTCTCCAGATGTTTCTAACATCCATTGATTACTCTGGCTTGCACTAAGTATCACTACCATATGGAGAGTTTTGATTCTGTGTATATTGTAATGCTTTTTGTTATTTTATTTGTATTTTTAAGTATATAAGACTACTTATAAAGAATAGCCTTGAAAAAGACAATATAAAGTGGTTGAAATGTTGAAAATGAATTAAAAGAAATTTAAATGTATAATTGACTCAGAAAAATAAAAATTCAGGATTAAAAAAAAAATGTTGCATTGAATTTATAATAGAATGTTAAGAACATAGAATTATATTTGAGAGTTTTTGATAATGGCATTTTATATGCTGAACAATTTCCATATTTTTAGAAAAAAAATCAAACTCAATTTAAACTTTTCAAATACATTAACCTGTTAGTAATAGCACAAAGATTAATGAATATATAACACATTTTGAGATGTATTATTCTCTTTTCTTCAGATGATAATGGCCTCATCAGTGACAGTATTAGTATGGGAATCAAATCAGGGATCTTTAGATTCATGAATACTGAATTTAAGATGATGCTCTAGTTAGTAGAAATTTTACATATTTATCTATGAGGGTCCTTATAATTTCTCAATTTTTTATTTAAAAGTAAGATTAATAAGTATTTCCAAATATTATGAATTATCATACTAGATTGACTTTTGGGATTATTTGTCATTGTATCTTATTATTCTTATTTTTCCCCACTGAACATGTCTAGTCTACTACATTAGATATGTCAGTTTTTTTTTCTTTAATCATTACTTTGTACTCTTAATTATTTTTCAGTGTGCTGATTGGTTTTACCCCTATTTGTCTTTCCACATTCCCATATTTTGTAGATGCTGTATTTGTTTTCAGCATTTTAAGTTTAGGTTTTGTAGAGTTTAGGATTTTTTATAGGGAAAGCTGTTCCTTTATTATATTGACTGTGGATTGTCTTTAGTTTGTCAGTTATCCCTAATATATGGATAACTGTGGATTGTCTTTAGTTTGCTATCCCTAATATATGAATATACTTTTTAATACCTACTGTAACGGAACGGAGATATTATGTGTGTGATTAGATTCCTAATGACGTAATTGGATAGTGTACAGCTCCAGTAATTGGTCATTAATTGTAATGGAATGGAATAAAATGGCTATTTGCACCACTCTTTTTATTGTACATTGAGGTGATGGTATGAGTTCGAGCCCCTAAAGTTCACCATTTATAAATATAGCACCTTTGATGGTATGCTTCTCTGATATATATCATTATTATATGATTGCCTATTGGGTCCTCGTCGTCGAGGGTTCTCATATTCTCATTACTCTTCAATATTCAGACTCTGCAGTTACATGCACGATTCTAATAAGCTACGGTGATAACTACCACAAGTTTGATATAAAATTAATTATTTACATCTGAATTATGTGTGGTATGGCATAGGTAATGGAAAGTTAGATAAATAAGGAGACATACTCAAATTCTAATTAAATAAAATAAATCATTAACAGCTTTATTCCATTATGTGTGATTTACCATCTTTTGGAACAAATCAATTTGATATTTGGGTAGGTCAGATCATCCTTCATTTGATTCATATAATATGATCATTCCCCTAACCTTTGGACCCATATAGGATGGTCATCCACTACCCGCTCTAACCATCTGCTTAGTCTAACAATATAATTTATGGTTATTTTGATATGATTATCCTGCTGACTAATCCTTCTATTCCCTGACTTTAACTTATCTACTTTAATCCATGGAAATGCATCATGGATTATTGACTGTCACCTTTGGGTATGAAGTTCCCCTCTGTGATGTTACTGGTGTTTATGATAGTAATAGCCATTCATACAAGAGGTTTAGTCAATCATGCTGAATTACAAATAATAATAATCAAGTTAATTTAATAATAACAATAAACACACAAAGTTGTCCTATATTAGTACAAGCATTTAATATTTTATAGATAAAATCTCATCTCAACACCAGTCAGTCATCCAGTTCTTTAGTCGGTAGGTCTGGTGGTCAGCATCTAGATTTTATTCCAATCAAAAATTATAGTGATTGACCTAGAACCCCCCTGCATAATTATGATTGATGATTCTAGGGCCGGATCATCAATTCTCTCAATAAAAAAAAAATAAAGAGTTATACAACAAAGAAAAATGGATTCTATACGATACATATAAAATTTGACTAATAGAAATTGTTAGTCCATGTAGTTAGCTATTCTTCAGCATACGGATACACAGATGATAAGAAGGCTGGTTCCTTCTGGATTAGGAAAATACCTGGACCTTAGGAGTTGGTAATCTATTTGATGTTAACTGGTCATCCTCTAGGTAATCAGGCAATGACTCGCCAGTGGACAGGTGATGTTCCTGGGTTTACTGCTGCTTTCTCCATAATCCTAGTGAATACTGTTTCCTTCTGGTGATGGTGAAGACATTACTGATGTTATTAGCTTATAAAGTCGAATTGTTCATAGGCATATGACTGGCAGTCTCCCATCTATGATGTTTAATGAGTTTTCTACCCCCACATTATTTTGTGTTGTTTATTATTCATTAGAATTAATACCTGCTATAGATTAGAAGATGTATGGTCTTTTTTTTTTTTTTGGTGTCTTCAACCAGCTAATAATTCTTGTGAGCTTTGTGTCACTGAATAATACAATTTTGCACAAATTGTTCCTTGGAACTATTAACATAAGTCTTTTCTATGGAAATGCATTATTCCTTTGACTATAAACTTTTCCTCCTCTAATTGTTTCTAATAGCTGTTGGGAATAATTTGTTCTTTTATAAAATTATCAAATCATAAATCAAATATTAGTTCCATTTTAAGTATCATTTTAATGCAGGTTGATAGCCTAAAAAATATCTTATTATTTTTTTGATTAAAACAATTCAGTTTCTTTTCTCACATATCCAATCTGTGTCTTGAGCACATTATATATCATGCTGTATTTCCATTGTTTTTTAATTTCATTTAGTCTTTTTTTTAAAAAAAAAAAAATATAATAACTTAAGTTTAGATTCCATTTTTCTTTGTTGCTCTTTTATATTAAATTCGGCAATTTGGTAAATTGAATATTAATTACTGTTATTTTGTAGTCAATAGACTTAACACAACATAAAGAAAATAAAACAAAAAATGATGTCACAGTCTACATATAATTAATATTATAATTTATTTTTACATAACAAAAGTATTAATAGGTTCATTATATCTTTAATTAAGTATGTTTTATTTCAGACCTCTTTGTTTCTAATAGGTTGGGACCATACTCTTATACTATAATTGTTTTTTTCTTTTGATGTGTTTTTTTGTTGTTATCTATTTAAGTTTTTTTTTTAAGGATAATAGATGAATGATTATTCTTTATGATAATTGATTTTATGTAAGACTTTGTCTTCTCTTGCTCTCTTTCAGATTACCAAATTCACCATTTCCTTTATTTTGCTGTAATATCTTATATAAATGCAATTTTTCTACTTTGAACACTTTTTAGCAGAAATAAATAAAATTGGAAAAAAAAACCGAAGGAAA
>JAQFVV010006760.1:226352-377591 GCA_028023455.1 Epiperipatus broadwayi
AGCAAATTCATTGTCTAAAGCATATCTATCAATATATGCAAAGACACAACTAATCAACAGGCTAATCATGACTAAAATAACATACTACATGCCAGTAATTGTTTTTTCTAAAGGTTTCATCCGGAAAATTAACTCCATATGCTGTAAACTTATGTGGGCCAGGAAAACAGTGGCCATATCAATTAAAAATCTTAGCCGACCACTAATAAAAAATGGCCTTGGCCTACACAGCCTCAACATTTTCCACATGCAAAAACAAAAAAATACAACAATTGCCTTAATTAATCAATTTACAAAATTAAAACATCTAATTAAAATAACACCTACTGATCGACCACCCCCAAAAGACTCACTCATTCAATCGGCAATATACCACTGCAATGCAATAGGAAAAATCCCCAACCAATGGACAGAAAAATATAAATATTGGGAAATCTATGAACTAATGCAGAACCATACCACCAACAATCAAATATTACCACTATTAAAAATAAACAATAAAGTATTAATTAAAAAATACAAGAAATGGGAGTTAGAACCAAAATTTTTCAATTTTATCCTTAAAATAAACTTAGATGCCCTCCCAACCACATACTTTCTGGTACATAGAAGACTACATAGAGACATGTCCTTTATGCGGTTATGCCATCAGAATGAAGAAACTGTCCAGCACTTACTGTATCACTGCAAAGGTCTGGAACAAGTAAGAATTATACTTTGCAACACGTATAGGAAAAATAATACCACAATGGAACAAGTAATGATGGCTTTCCAAAGTAAAACAATACCACTGATTAGGGCAGCAACTTTGTTCTATATTCACTATGGTGCACAAGATGTACGTTCCTAATGGGAAATAACACAAGGCGACATCCATCTACTTTTGAACACAAGTTAAGGCAAATACAAATCCGGGACAAATTGATAACAAGTCCAGACATCTATGCAGCTACCTGGTCTCTTCTTAAACACAGAGCAAGGTTGTAACATAATCAAGGAAATAATGACTAAGTAATATGGAGTACCAACAAGGGAAAAACAAAAATAAATAAATAATAAAACAGGAAATAAAGCAAAAGAACAGAGCCCATCCCTATCCAGTAATAGCTTCAGTAACATCTGTGCACCTAATAACTATTGAAATGCAACTGGCTATAATATTCTGAACACTTTATTTTATAATGAACAAATCTGTAACATTCAATTAAGACAATATATTATAAAGACGTTATCTTGATTATTGTAATAACAATTGTAACCTGGTTGTAACTGGAAAACTTGTAGCACATAATCTATGTAACCATTACTGTATTCTTTTGAGACAATAAAGGCCTTTTGAAACAATAATAATAATAATAATAATAATAATAATAATAATAATAATAAAAAAAAAAAAAGATAAAATGTATAAATAAAAATATAAATAAAAAGAGTTGTAGTGATTGTAAATATAGTTAATTTATATAATAAGTAATAGAGGAAGCTAGGGTATAAGATAATTATTTAAAAAAAATAAAAGTGGGTAAGTTAAAAGATTATAATATATATAGTTTTTAGATGTTAAAATTAAAAAATAAGTAAATGTAAAATATTATTAATAACAGAAAAATGAATAAGAAAATAATAATTATTATATGATTTAAAAATTATAAAGAATATTCTTAATAAATGAATTAAGATTGAAGTGAGAATTATATGAAAATAAAATAATAAGTATTTTATTAATGTGAGGATAATAATATTAAAGTTTAAGTTTATATGGAATAAAAATAATTAGGGGATTATTAAAAGTAATACAGTCAGAAATACATGTGTATAATTTATATTTCCTATTATATATTTTATTTTATATTATTTGGATTATTTTATTTGGTTTGGATTAGATTTATTTCAGGTTTATTGTGTTGTGTTACATTTTATGTTTTTTTTTTTATTATTGTATTAATTTTATTGTTTACATTTTTTATGGTATTATTTATATAGTTATGTATTTTATATTGTTTCATTATACCATAGCTCTGAAGAAGAATGCAGGGCAGTTGAAATATAAGATTGTGTATACATATAAATACAATAAAGAGTTTTTTTGCTAAAAAGTATTTAAAGTAGAGTGGATAAGTTGCATTTCTTTCATATTATAATATAATTCTACTTTTTTGTGTTTTTGTCATTATTGAATGTATATGCTAAGTATTTTCTTGTGCATAATGAATAATTTATAGAAAACCCACACACAAGGAAAATACATAGTACACTCATTCAATCATGACTAATACAAAAAATGAATTAAACTGTCATTATGAAACAGTGCAAGAGAAGTCTATCCAGAAACCAATTATCATGAAGAATGGTTTTCCATCAACTAATATTAAGAAAAACTTACATTGATAATAAAAAAAAGAACACCAAAGAAATATCAATTATAGGTACTACAGTGTATTTATACATATCAAGGATAACAGATAAACTGAAGAAAAACTGCAATCAATATATCATATATATTTTCGAAAGCCATAGCATATTATGAGGAATCCTAACTTCTATACAATCTAAACTTGAAATGCTGAAAAGCAAAAATTGTATCTCTGAAATACTAAGTGAATGTGGATGGAGATATATCAGTGAAACCATCCACCCTATTAGGGAGTCATTTAAAAAGTGCAAAGTAATTATTAGAGAAGGAAAAAACAGACATGTTAGAAGTAGGAGACTATGCATGTACCAATGAATATATATGATTAATTGAGAAAAGACAAGAATATTGTACAGAGAGAAAAAAATATGTCACATGACAATGGCAAATAACTCTCAGTCAATCTAATGTAATAATTTTTAATGTTTGGAAACAACTTATTAACCTTACCTTTAAAAAAAAAGTGGAGAAATTACGAGGATCCTCATAGGTAAGTATATAAAATTTCTACTGACTCGCTTTTGATAGAATAATTTAATTTGATAGACCATTATCTTATACTCAGTATTCACAAATTAAACATCCCAGCTTCAATTTCCATGTTAGTATTGCCACTGATCAAGTCATCAATACCTGAGGAAAAGAAGAAAATAATACAATTCAACTAATAGTTGAATGTATTTGAAAAGTTTAAATCAAGTTTGATTTTTTTAAAGAAATCACATCAACAAATATAGAATTATATTGAAGAACAAAAGCAGAATTAATGATATTGTAATTATGTATATAAATAAATTTTTTACAGTCATTGCGGTGACACATCTTAAAAATCCAATGGTTTTATGACTTTTCCTCTCAAAATAATATAATCTAGATACAATATTGGTTGGCTAACTAGATTAACTATGGGCTTATTATCTGAAAAAAAAAATCTAAACTTGCTTGTGACTTGAAAAAAAAAATCATGGGTTTATTGGTCTGGACAACATCTGTGGATGAATCAAAATAAGTAATGCTATCATTTTGGATGAACTAATACCATTCCTACCAGTAGCAATCATCTTTAAAACTGTATTTTTAAAAGCTTTAAATATTATTTTGCCTGTAGTCAGTAATTAAAATTATTCACTGGAATTTTTTTGCAAACAAAAATTACTTCTGAGTTTTTATTATTAAAAAAATCACAAATATTTTTAAATATAAAAACTTAAGAAAAAAAAAAAGTTTACTATTTTAGGAAGCTTTTGATAATCTTGATCATTAATGAAATGCACTTTTTTGTAGATCATTCTTAAAAAAGTTTTGTTAAGAATAACTTGGATTTGGATTTTTAAATCCCTCTATATTTTACAATATTTATGGAGAATTATTCATCAAATTTTTGTGATAAAATTTGGTTTTCAAATATAAACAGTTCACATTAAATTACTGTTTGTCTTTAGAAACTAATCCAACATTATTGACACAATTCTTTCATAAGCCCTAATTAATATGCAAACAGAATCAAAAATGTTATGGATTTTTTTTTTTTTTTTTGAAGAAAGAATTTTGACAATTGCAATATTAAACTTTCTGCAATAGAAGTCGGGATTAATTAATAGTGCAGTCTAATTGACTATCATTTAAATCTTATTCTTTTATAGAAAGAACAGGAATGGTTTAAAAAATACAACTATGCCATACCACTAATCCATAATAGCATTGTAAACTTTCTTCTTATCACATGAAAATACTTCATTTGATTTTTTTAAACTTAAGTATATCCCCAGCTATAAAAAATTTACAGTTTAGTATTTTTATTATTTTATATCTCCTAAATAGTAAATTTATTTGTATTTCATTCTTAGATGGTATTTTTTTTTTTTTAGGTAATAAATTATTACTGTCAGTTTCCTTTTAAGGATTCTCTACCTGTCAATCTTCTACTGTGCTGATATTTTAGCAGAAATTTTGGGACTAAAATCATCACTAGTTTTGACTTAAGCTTTGAATAACTAATCTCTCTTATCAAAGATAATGAAAATAGACATTTTATTTTTCTTTTACATTTAGAATTTAGTGACATTAAAAATTAAAGAAGTTGCTTTTCCTAATTCAGACTAAATTGTTTTTCTGCATTCATGCTCATCTCCAGATTGTTATGAACTGATTAGTTCTCCATTGTCAATTACAAAATTCAATACAAAAATGGACATGTATGAAAAAGTTCATAAAGTAATCTTATTATGACTAACTCTTTCTTGAGATTTTTAAAAAAATAAATAATCTATGTTATAGGTAGTAAAACCAATAATAAATAAATACAGTGATTTTAAACTATGATTCACATATATGAAGTGAACATTAAAATGGTTAAAAATAATTATGATTGAGACAATTAATTAATTATGTTAAACAGATAGGGGGGGGGCTATGTAAAAGGACATATTATTTCTCACAGAAGTCAAGTCTGTCAGTGTAAATTTAAATTTGCAGTAAATGAAATCTAATCATCACACGGTACAAATCTCAGAAGAAAATTAATTGATTTATTGAATAAAGTTGACTCATGATAAAATTCTTATAAAAATATATGGGTAACATATTTTTTAAAAAGTGTAGTTTTAACTTTGTATTGATCATATCAAAAGCATTGTTTACAATGATACGTTTGTTTTTGAAATTGAAGGTTTTTGGGCAAGAAGGTACTCTTATCAAGCAGTGACCCTTAATCATTATTGAACATATTTGTCGCTGTCTATTAATACAAAATATTTTAGCATCTCTATTCAGAGCTCCATCATAAGTATTAATGAGCCTTTTATATTATAAAAATGCATAACTCCATTATATGCTGGGATCTTTCTTTTAAGCAGCAATAATTAGTATTTTAAGATTAGTTCTTTCTAGAATATCAGTCCCAGACAAGCATAGCTATTTATTATTGAAAACAATGTATACATTAACTACCTTGAAGAATACTATTATCCCATATTAATCAGTACTATGATGGGATAACTTTTATTGATGGTATTTTCTGAAGCCTGGATTTCTCCCTGCAAATATAAAATAACATGTTCTAATAGTTAGATAGATCACAAGGCTGATTTCTAATAACAACATTACTTAGGACTAGGACATAAGCTTAATGCTGACAAAAACTACCAACTTTTACTTATAATTATATATAGGTATTGTTAGGTCCATTTCTTGATACTTCTAGAACAACACTTACAGGAATTACAATGGGCATTCCAGAATAGTGAAATCCTTGCTGCAATATAAAATTATTTTTATAGTAAATCAGTGGTATTGTAAGATTAGTTTCTTTGTTAGTAATTAAAAATTTGCCTCTGCTAAGAAAAATGTGGCTTTCAATTTTCTCAAAAAAAAATTATTTTGGCAGGAAATATCAATATCTGAAATATCTTTTGAATAATGATTCAATGATTGTCTTAAATAAAAGTATCAAAGGTCTTTCTTAACATTTTATTTATTTACCTGCTTAATATCAACAAGTAGTGTATATGCTGTTTTTAATTAATATCATAGATGTGTATATATATATTTCTTGCAATTATTTATCAAAAGAGAGTATCAATTATATGTTTAATTAAAATTGTTTTAATATATGTTTATTTAGAACATCTCTTAAAATGCCTGTCAAGTTACAGAAGCTTTTATTCAAAAATTATTATTTAAGAAAAGAGTCGGAGAAGTTCATTTCAACTAATAAATCGTCTGGAGCTTTAAAGTTTAGAGAAATACTTGAAAAAAGGGTAAGTTTTAACAGCTTCTATATTTTTAATTAACCATTATTTATTTATTTAATTTTTACTGCTCTTTGGAATAAGATGAGAGGATATTATAATTAACAAGTTCTATAATTAAAATGAAATGAGAAAAGAAATGGGAATGTGTAACTGCTAATATGATTTAATAATTGTAGACTGAATAAGAATAATAGAAAAGCAGAAAGGTGTTTAGGGATATGGCATTCTGTACCCATAAAGTTCTAATTTCTTCTAAGAAGTTAATTTTACATCGCATCTTTTTTTTTTTTAAATCATATTTTTATGTTTTCTGCAAGCTAATCTATCTACATAGTTTTTAAATCACTAAACATCACATGATCACTATTCTTTTTGCTTACACAGAGGCAAATTATGCACAAACCTTTCTGTATCCATTAATTACTCTGGCTTGCACTGAGTGATGCTACTGTATGGAGAGTTTTGCCTCTGTGTACATAGTTATTATTTAATGAGTTTTATTCCAATATCAGCCTTTCAAGCTAATTGAGCATGCGCCTTTTGAGAGTGTTAAATAAATGAATACTCTCCTCTTCAATCCAAAATATAGTATTTATGCAGGAATAAAAAGAATCCCTCTTATTCTTACGACTCAAATTCTTTTATATGAGCAAATCTGAAGAACTGTTGAAGAGAGCGTCAGTAGATACTCACTTTAAATTACTATTTACAATGTTTTTTGACTGAATGATGTCGAGAGTATTCATTTATTTAACACTCCAAAAGGCGCGTGCTCAATTAGCTTGAAAGGCTGATATTGGAATGAAATATAATTGCAAGCACGGCGCTAGATAAAATATTTGCTTATTTAATGAGTTACAAATTTTTTTTTTGGTATTTAAACCTCAACATATGGTATTACTTCAATAAGAAAATTTTTATACAAATTTTTTTTAAAAAAATATCTTCCTGGCAGATGATTAATTTATTGTGATGAGTAATATATTAGTATAATAAATAAAGATTTATCTTTAAAATATTACCATTATTATTAATAAAATTAATAACAATAAAACTTTTTTTTTCTTTAAAAAATATGTTTCCAAAAATGATCTTTCATATATAAAATACCATAAAAATATTGTCCTCCTTTTTTCTTTTTAAAAACTTTATTTATTCACATGAAACCATATATACTTCAAAAATACATTATTTTTATCTTTTTCTATGTTTCAATTATTTTTCTGTAGTCATTATCAAGGATCTATAAAATATATATATATATTAATTGTAAAAATATAATACCCGTTATAAAAAATATTATATGTAATTTTCAAACAATTTAATGGTAAAAAACAGTATATTTAAATTCATTAGTAGCGCTTTCAATTATGTTAAATTGTTTGAGAATTACATATATATCTACATTATTATTATAAATACACATTTTTTAAACATAATATAATATTTCTTTATCATCTACCTATAATTTGTTTTTATTTTTTTATTATATAAATTGCATTTGTTTACCTCCCTATATTCTTTTAATTTTTATCTATTACCAATTTTTTTTACATCTTGTACAAACATTTATAAAAACAATAATATAAATATATCAAATTTATTTTGAAGGTTTTAGCTTTCACGTTATTAAAACCAACAATACTAACAATTTCTTATATATTGCTGTTTTTATATCTTATAAATTACTTTTAATTATTAACATTTTTAAAAAACAATTTGTTCTATTTAAAAACAGTTTTTCTTTGTTAATATATAAACTTTTCTTTAAAATTCTTTGTCTATACAATTTAACCTTTTCTAACATTTTTATATTAAAATTTCTATGTCCAAATTCCTTACTATGTATATAAATATTTGAACTCTTATCATTTAAATGCTGTTTTAATCTTGTTTTTAATTTATTTTTTGTTGTACGCATATATGATATATTCTTGTTATTTTGTTTACAATCTAAACATTCATTTATATAAATTCCTTTCATATTTTCAACATTCTTATTTTTTGTTTCATTTATCTAATTACTTTAGTTAAATTTCTTTTTGTACAATAAATTGCTTTCTTTTTTTATATTTTTTGTTAATATCGTTTATTATCTTTTTTATATTAAAGAAATTACTTTTTGAAAAATTGTAACTACTATATATTACCTCATACATATTTTTCCTTTTATCCAAATTTCTTTTTATTTTTTCAATATTTTTTTTTACTACATAATTTATTAATAATTTTTATTAGATAATCATTTTTCATTGCTTCTTCCTTTATTATCCATTTCTTTTTCAAGTAATTTTTTGTCTAACATAAATGAATTGCTCTAATTATTCTATTATTAATAATATTTATTTTATATACATATTCTATATCAGATTGCCAATTATTTAATAATCCATGAAATGTACTTTTTCTATATATACTTGTCTAAATATTTACTCTGTAATTCTTTATTACCTTTTTAATTTTTATATCCATGTAATTAATGAATTATTTATTTCTTTTTCTATTGTAAATTGAATCTTTTCATCTATCAAATTAATATACTCTAAAAAAATTCCGATTTCCCATTATTACCATTAAATATCAAAACATAGTCATTAACATGTCTTACATGGAATATAGATATGTATTTTGTTTTATAAAAATATGTTGGTTCAAAATAATTAATATATAATGATACTAATAATCCATTTAAACAATTACCCATATTTAGATCTTTACATTGCTTATAATATTTCTCATTATATACAAATGCAACATCCATACAACATGTGTTTAAAATTTCATTGAATTGATTGCTTTCTATTCTAATATCTTTCTTTTTATCTTTAATGTACATTTCCATAACTATATCAAATGCTTTATTTGGATCTATATTTGTATATATACTACATATATTTTTATAAAACAAAATACAAAGCTATAATCCATGTAAAGATGTGTTGATGACTATTTTTTGGTATTTAATGGTAATAATAGATTGGAAATTTTTTTAAAGTATATTAATTTAATAGATGAAAAGATTCAATTTACGATAAAAAAAGAAATAAATAATTCAATTAATTACATGGATATGAATTATAGAGTAAATTGAGACAAGTACATATAGAAAAAGTACATTTCATGGATTATTAAGTAATTGGCAATCTGATATCGAATATGTACATAAAATAAATATTTTAATAATAGAATAATTAGAGCAATTAATTTACGTTAGAGAAAGAATTATTTGAAGAAGAAATGGATAATACAAAGGAAGAGGCAATGAAAAATGATTAACTAATAAAAATTATTAATAAATTATGTAGTAAAAGAAATATTGAAAAAATTAAAAAAAAATTTGAATAAAAGAAAAGATATATATGAGGTAATAGAGTAGTTACAATTTATCAAAAAGTACTTTCTTTAATATAAAACAGACAACGAAGATATTAACAAAAAATATAAAAAGAAAGGCAATTTAATTTTTAAACCAGTGTACAAAAAGAAATTTAACCTAGATAATTTGATAAATGAACCAAAAAATAAGAATGTTGAAAATATGAATGGAATTTATAAAATTGAATGCTTTGATTATGAGAAAGATAACAAGAATGTATCATGTATTGGTACTGCTGTATACAGGGGTAAAATCGATGTTTACCAGTGCTATATGCATCTGCAATTATTAATAAACAACAACAGTAACTAAATATAATAAAAATAAATTTATTCACTTGCTAATTATGAAAATAATGGTAAATTAAAATGAGTGAAATCACTTGAGCTTCTTGAAGCAAGATTAATAGTTGCCCATGTGATAAACTGTTCATATGCACAATAATTTAAACAAGTCTAGTTATCTGTGTGTATCTCCATATACTTCTATTTTGACATACAGACATTGTAATTATGTGTCTAATAACAGTCTTTAAATAATTTTATTTCCTTATAACAATTAGCGCACACATTGCATTTTTTCTTCTTACGAGATTGCACAATTGCTGCTCATTCATTTCTATTAAACTCTGTTCTGCACTGCTAGTATGTATCCGATGATATTTATCCAATTCAGAATATATAGCAGGACTCATTTACATATATTGCCCTTGCTCATCATCAAATCCAGATTTTCAGCTTTATGCTAATTTTCTAGAATACATTTATATCAGTAATAATTTTAATGTATTGTCTGTATGTATAATAGATTTTATTAAACTTTATTTACACTAAATATACATATATATGCATAGAACAGTCTAGATACAACAAAAAATAAATTAAAAACAACATTGAAACAGCATTTAAATGATAGGAAATTCAAATATTTGTATACATAGTAAGGAATTTGGACATAGAAATTTTAATATAAAACATATTAAGATTAAATTGTATGGAGAAAGAATTTTAAAGCAAAGTTTATATATCAACAACAAAAAAAAAAAGTTTTTAAATAGAACAAATTGTTTTTAAAAAATGTTTGTAATTAAAAGTAATTTATAAAGTATAAAAGTAGCAATATATAGGAAATTTTCTTAGTATTGTTGGGTTTGTAAATGTTTGTATAAGATGTAAAAACAAAAATTGGTAATATATAAAAATTAAAATAATATAGGGAGGTAAGCAAATGCAATTTATATAATAAAAAAGTAAAATAAGATTTATAGGTAGATGATAAAGAAATGTATATTTATAATAATAATGTATATATATATATTGCAACTGCGCAAAGTATGTTGGCTGCTGAATTTGAAGATTTTGCTGAAATGAATATAAAAAAGAAAGGGAGAACAAAATAAAATAAAAGTTTGTTTGATATAGATACAAATTAATGTATAGAATAAATATTTTATCAGATTAAAATTAGAAAATTTCTTTTCCTTGAGGCAATACATGCTGTGTTTTTTTTCTCTTCATTCATTTAAAAAAGAGCAAGTTGAATAATAAAAGTGAATACTGATTGTAATATTGATAGAAGTTATACAAAGCAGAGATTGGTAATTAAATATGGCCACGGTAATTACAAAGATAAAAAGAGAGAACTTTGAGAACGAAAATATAGAGAAAGATAAAAGTTTTGAAGAAGGAATGCCGGTAGTATTCACATACACATGCGTAATGACTTTTCAGAGGGATATAAAAGAAATGGACATAGATAAAGAAGTGTCTTTTGTTCTTCGGATTTTTGATAAAATGTTCAACTATCTCGTGATAGCCACTGACATTCAGAGGGGCAGCTAGAACGCCTGTACATTGCTGATTGTTTCGTTCCCTTGAACCTACTTATGGTGATTTAAAAGAGTGAAGTCAACACCTGCCAAAAATAGAAGCCTTGCTTCAAAACTGGAACCTAATGGACCTACCATAAAGAAAATCTGAGGATGTTATGTATTACTAATGAATGATTCCATGAAATAATCTTACCAGTAAGAAATCAAATTTTTGAACTTATATGCATATTGAAATAACTTTATAGAGTACTCATGTCTTACACAAACCAGGAGAAAAGAAAACATATTTTAATGGACCATAAAAAACTAATTATATGGTTAATGAATTCAATAAATAATTTTGCTGTGATGATATAAATTTTCTTCTGTTATTTCGCTTTTATTCAATATGCTCATGAAGAAAAAAAAAGTAATAAAAAAAAAAGATTTACAATGTGTCATTTATCTTCTTTCAGCAATTTTCTGGGTAAATTCAACTGTTGATGTAAACACAATATTATTATATTTTTAGATTTATTATTTGTGAGGTCATGATATAGTTATATAATATTTTTGCAATATTTTGTGTAAATATTATAGGCGTATGTTAATATCTGAGTTATTAGTTCATACACATTATAGAGAGGGTTTTGGTGTGGTGTGAGAAGGGGGGGGGCTTACCTTCATCAATTTAATAGAGATATCTAAAATAGAATCCTGGCACCTAATAAAAAAATAAATTTAAACTATTAAAGGCGACAATATAAGGAAAGTTAGCTAGTTATAATTAAGACCGTATTACCTGGGAAATAAACTATGCTTATGCTAAAATTAAAAATAGTTAACTATCATAACCTAGATAATGTGTGGGCATGGGAGGTAACGGTTATATCTTTAACAGATATATATAAACTAATCTTATGGCTATTCATGTCTAATAAATATCGTTAGACATATATAAAACTGTACAATATATATATATTGTAGGTCCTTGATAATGACTACAGAAAAATAGTTGAAACAGGAAAGATGGAAATAATGTATTTTTGAAGTATATATATATATGGATTCATGTGAATAAATTAGTTTTTAAAACGAAAAAATGAAGACATTTTTATTGGATTTTATATATGAAAAATTATAATAAATAATTATATTTCTCTTTAATGCTATCATTTGAAATTACTTTTTACAATCTATAAATGTTTTCACATCAGTTGCTTATTAGTTGTGTATTTATGATCATGCTTTGTATTTTCAACTAATGTATTAAGTTTGAAATGTTTTAAATAAATTCTAATCCCTAAAAAATGTGGCACTGGTAGACAGAAATATAGAATTCAAGTAACATGTATGTTTATATATGATTATAATTTTTTTTTTTTTTTTTGTTGATAAAATTTAAAATTTTGACTATTAAGAATTAATTAGGTATTATAATATTTTAGGGAATCAAATAGTTAGTAGTGAAAAGTAAGAAGTGGCTTTAGTAATTTAAACAATACTCTCCTTTTTTATATATTAAAAATGCATTGTATTTATATATGAAGTAAATTATTTCTTTTTTATATTTGATTTTTGCAATGTTTATATTTTATGTCAAAGTTTTGGTTGCTCAATAATAATATTATTTTCAAGGACTTTTTTCCTTCCCATATTCTTTAACAGTAAGAATTGAGAGAAAGGGAAGAAGTTTGTTGAGCAATTGGAACATTAACATTGCAGTGAGGTCTGGTATAAACAATTAATTGATTCCAGAACATTATTCATTATATCATCCATTTATTGTAGTTTACATTGAAATACATTTATTTAGGAATAATCTATTTCAGGCCTAAACCTAAATCAAAGTTACCATTCAAAATAAACATTTAAGCAGAGAAATCAAAAATATAAATGTAAAAATACATATAAAATTATTTACTGTATAATTATATTTTAATGAAAACTAAGCATAAAATAAAATATAAACAGACATATATCATTGATTTTAGAATTTCCATTTGTTTGAATGGAAATTATTTTTCCCATAATTTTTTTCAAGATAATGATCAGTCATGATCCTATATGCACCAGAAGCCTCACAATGCCCTGTAACACTGCAAACAAATACTTTTCCTGAATTTTGTGAACCATACTTTTTTATTACTAAACTTTTTAACAAGAACAATTACTTTTAAGTCATAGCAAAAAAATTTTTAAACTATTACTTAGCCTATTCATAAATGATTTCCTCATTGACATTATTACCTACCATTTGTTTTTGATTAATTTACATTAGCAAAAGAGTTTTCATTTGTTACATGATGTTTCAATGTAAACTGCCTTGATTAAAATTTTTTTTTTTTGTTATCTGGAATTTTAAAATTAAAATAGTACAAACTGTTGATCATTTTACTACCATCTGGTTTAGAAATGTTTTTTTTTTTACTCCATTACTGATCAGTTTTTTGATTTGTTTTTCTGGCATATTATTAAATTAATAATTGTATGCATAGATAAAAAATTTGAATACAAATTAGTAAGGTTAAATAAGTTGTAGAAGAAAAATTAAATGGTAGTTAGATTGCAGAACATAGCAAAGACATCCAATGCTTTACTTAAAACTGAAACATTTTTAAAAAATTTGATCTATGAGGTTTCTACATGAACCAGTAGATTTTAGCATTGATTAGCTTTTAGATTTTTTTGTCCTTTTTTTTTGCTGTAAGTTTGCTTCAAAGTTGTTGTTTTTTTTACATTGATAGCTTTTAAATTTTATGCTAATGCCTCATAGATAAAATTGTTACAATATATATGCTTAAAATACTTATTAAAAAAATTATACAATATTTTTACTGCTAGAGATTTAGTGATTTCATGTTTAGTAATTAGATTTCAGCCATTTTTTAATCATAAGTTTACTTAAAAAAAAAATTTTTTTTAAATGAACATTACTTATTAATCAGCTTTTTAATTTTACATTGATTGCTTATGACTAAAATTATTACAGTATATGTATCTAGGGAAGTATTTTTTAAAAAATTATGTACAATATTTTTACTGCTAAATAGATAAAGGTAAACAAATTAAATTGATACTAAGCTTTAAGTGATAAAGATATGTCTGCCTCTCTAGCATTCATTGTATATATTTGGATTTACTATATACATTTTAATTAGCAAAAATGTTCACTATATTACTTATTCACTCTATAAACATTTATTGCACCAAACTTCAGTATGTTTAACAAAATTTAAATATTATAAAAATCAACTGTTAACCAGGATCTTACAAAAATGAAAATTCTGTTTGTGCATAAATAAATTTAAAATGTGAAGTTATCATGGTTTACATGTATAATTAAAAATGTTTTCTTTTAAGAGATCAAATGCAGTAAATATTTAAGGATTTTTGAATAATAAGTTCAGTTGCAGCTAATGTACCTGGGATTATTTATAACTGATTAGATATATTTCAGCAATTTGGCTTTAAATAAGATAGAAAAATGAGATGTAATAGAAGTAATGAGAACTATTGTTAAGAAATATATAGAAAAAAGAAGGGGATAGTTACAACTACTAAAGAGTGTAGAAGTTAGAGAGAATTTAAAAAAACTGTTTTTTGAGTAGATATCTAATGCTGATATTAATTTCTATTCATCAGATTTTTAATGTTTATATTTTTGTGTAAGATAAGCTTATGTTAGATGTATTATTAATATAGAGATTTAATTTACTTGCAGATATATTGATAAATTAATCATGCTTGGATAGTTCACATGATTTTGAAGAAAAACCATTACTGGTATTGAGATAAATCATATAACATTTTTGAAAGTAATTTCATCTTATAACTGAGTCATCATTTAAATGATGTGAATATGATTATTTTAAATTAAGTTTTCCTTCTGCTTATTGAAATATATATATGATAGATGCATTTCATTTCATTAGTTAAGAGTTTGGATAACCATCGAAGATATTTTACTATACAGATACACTACTTGAAATGATTTTTATTAGTATTACATTTAAATATTACAGCTATATCATTATTCCTGCATCATAAAAATCAAATTAAATTTTTAAAAAATTATAAAAATTGCACAATATATCCATTATTATTTCAATATCCAAATTTAGACATTTTATCCAATCACGCGTGTTAATGTTGCCATCAATAATGTGCAGATACAAATGTTCAATCTTTCTCTACATCTACTTGCATATTCACAAAATTGTAATTACTGGTCAGAATCACCTTCACTTGATTTTGAAGGAACTGAAGTTTATATTAATATTGTTTTTTAGCTTTAATATTGTAATAATAAAAAAAAAGAATGATTTTTGCTTGGATGTTAATAAAAAATTTGAGCACTGGAAGTTAGTTAGAACTGAGCTGAGATCCATTGATGTTGACTTCTAGATTCTGAAAGTATTATTTCACTAATAAGGAATATTCTGTTTTGAATCTTCTGAGCAAGGAAGATTTTGAATTAATTATCAAAATATGAAAATTCATTCAATGTATATATATGTAATAAAAGGTGTTTTTTTTTAAAAGCACAATGCAGTAAAATCTAAGAACAAGCAATGAAAAATTTTTTAAAACTTATGTTGTAGTAAATCAGAAGTCACATTGCTTGGTTTATAATGAATGACTGCTATTTCCTTAGAGTTTTTAGAAAATCTGTTAATACAACTCTATGTTATATGCTCTTGATTGGAATTTGTTAAATTTCATAATGATATTATTTTAACATTGATTTCTGTGAATACAGTTATTTGAATTCATTATTTCTTGTTCAGATATATCATGGTTTATAAAAAAATGTGTATTAATCCTATGATTCTGGACATTTGGGATAACTTTTATTATTTACTTAATAAATATATTTTGTAATAATACAGTGAATGAAGATATGTACATTTTAATGTTGTATATTTTTACGATTAGTTTAGCATACCAGAAGATATGGCAGAAATTTCTCACTATCCTGAATATTCTATTGGCGAACAAGCAATGTTTGCTAGAAGATCACAAGATGGTGAGTATATATCTTTTGGCTTTGGATTCCTTTTTTTTTTTTTTTTCATGTTATTTGAAACTCTCTTTATAAAATAATCCATTATATGGAGCTGGAGTTGAGTGGGTGATATCTCTTACTGGTGGATGCTAGATTGATCAGGAGGGGGGGGGGGCAATAGTATTTTCAAATGCATTTGTGGGCTTTGAATAAATATAGGGACAGAAGCCTAAAGAAAAAAGAGAAGAGAATATTTTGAATTAAAGTTTTACTGATTATTTTATTTTCCAAATAAACACATAAAATGCAAATTATAATTGATCAGTAGTCAAGTTCATTGATAAGTCTTAACAAGCAATGTTAGTAGGTGAGCCATTCATTGTCAAGAAATCCAGCATATATCAGCAAAAATATTTGTGTGTAATGACTTGTTTGCAGTAGCATACTATAAATAGATGAGATATGAAATCGAATTTAGATCATTTCTGAATTGTGTGACAAGTAGCCAACAACAATGCAAATAAAATAAGCATTTAAAACTTTTAATTCATATTCAATATCATTGATGTTTATGGATTATAGATCAATACAAAGTATATTACATTATATGTGAATATTTTTATATATCTATCCTGTGATTCATTATCTTTTAATGCATTCTAATAATAAAATCATGGCCAGCGTGTGTCAATATAATATTATTTTAGTGAATATAATTTATATTTTTTATTTCAATATTAACAAAAATAGAATGAAATAATAAAAAAACCTGTTAACCATTAATATTTATTTATATCTATATTAATGATAAATAAGCCATATGTTAATAATAAAAAAATGATTTAAATAAGAACAAACTAAATTAAAATTTTTAATTGATATTTCATTGCATTAATTACTTTTTGATAAATTTATTTTGATATTTGATAATTTAATATCAAATATATATATTTAATTCTAAGAAATAAACAAAATCCAGTTTATTTGTATTTTACTTTGTTTGTCTTATGCAAAAATCGTTATATATCTGATGTGGAAATTTTTAATGAGACAATTATTTAAAAACATTTTGAATTGATTGGAGAGCAATTGCACTTATTCAATTATAAATTGCTATATCTCTTGATAATTTTATACCTTATTATGATAAATAAGTATATAAATTTTACTTTTTTTTTACAGATAATGTCATGATTGAATCTAAGAAAAAATATAGACAATATAGTATTGAATATTATTACTATGGCTTTATTCAATTGTCTTCAAACAATTCATTATACCAATGTGCCTGATTTGCCAAAAAGTTTTATCAAATGAAGCAGTGAATCCTTCAAGACTACAAGAATATTTGACAAAAGTTTATGCTGATAAAAAATATAAGGATTTATTTTATTTTGAAGCTCTTACAGAAAAATTTTTGAGACAGCTGATATTGATAAAACAACATGGCAATGAATTGTGATCTTCTTTCAATACGTTGTTACTAATTGCTAAATTAGGAAACCTGCATATTATTGGTGAAAAACATTCTATTGGGTGTAAAGTAGTACATACTATATTATTCAATCCAGAGTGGTGTTAGTAAGAAATTTCTTTTGAGCAATAATACAGTACAAAGAAAAATATGATAAAAAACTTAAGATATTGAATATTTATTATGTGAGTGCATCCCAACACTCTTTATAGCTTAATAAGCCAATTTTGCCAGGAAATGAAATCTTACTTTTATCATAAGTGTGATTCATAAAAAAATGAAAAATCAAGAATTATTATTTGTAAAAACTTGCAAACTGACACTGCAGCAGAATCTGTATTTCATGCATTGGAAGAATTTTTAAAGAAAAAATATCCTGAGTAATATCTTGCCCGTTGCTACTGTTTTAGTGAGGATAGACCGCTACAGAATTGTTTTTTTTTTTCATATTTAAAAAAATGGTTCTAAATCTATTCACATTACACTATATCATTCATAATCAACATTTTATTATCAAAAATTTGAATAATATGTAATCAGAAGCAATATGTTAAATTTCAGATTATTTGGACGACTTTGCATGGAAAATGATTAAGAATTCAATTGCTTGCCTGGCTATCGAAAAGTCTTCTGCTTAGATCAGTTTTATGAATTCTTTGATTCATTGCTGAAGTTCCTAGAAAACAAAGACAATGCTTCATGAATCAACTTCATTAATTTTAAAAATGACATAATGGTACTTGTGACTTTTGACCCATGTGGCCACCAGAGGCGCTGGTCGGGGTCAACCACAGAAATACTTAGAGTAGGGGCCCCAAATGCAGCATTGCAAATTCCAGCTGAAAGGTGGCGCTGTTCACAATGCATAAGCACAGGAACATTACACCAGCTGGCTGGCAGCAAAGCTGCCTGCTTGTTGGCGCTGGTTGCAGTGCGTAAGCCCATTTAGCTTACATCGTCTGCTACCAGCAGATACCAAGAACCTAGGTGGCGCTGATTGCCGTAAACACATCTAGCTTATGTGTCGTCTGCTAACAGTGACTACCAAGATTCTAGCCCACTACGTGGCGCTGTTTCTCCACGGTTACACACGGAAAAACTACTCACTGATAGAGTTTATGTACATACTACTTAAAATATGAATGGCGTATAATGTAGAGGTGTGATTAATTAAGAAGCTACAACTATTTAAATATTCTTTCAAACTTAATAGTATCACATGCTATTTCACAGTTTTATAAATGGATGTATTTTTAAATTTTTTTTTTTTTTAAAATTTATCTTTTTTTTTTTAATTATTTACTCTATGTCAAAATGTTATATATAAGTTGAGCAGTGAAATTTGCTATCATGGCCGCTTGAATGGCATCATAGATTTACATACGAAAGTACGCTATAATTAGACAGGTTTGATAAAATTATCGCGTAGAAATCCTCATAATTATTCATAAAATATTTTATTAATCTATAAGTCAATTCTAAATTTAAAAATCAATCTTTTTTTTTAATTATTTACTCTAAAAGTGGTTTTTTTTTTTAAATTAAAAAAAATGTAATTTTTACGACAATCGGTTTTCTTTTTTTTTTTAAAAAAAAAAAAGCTAATTTTTTCCCCCTTTTTTCAAAACTAGAGACATTCCAAAGATAAAATCTAATATATTTAATTAATAGGGGCTTTACTAATGAATAGCTATGGTCAATTAGTGAATTGGATTGATTTAATGAGACAGAAACTGATATACGATGAATTATATTTATTGACAATTTCATATATACTTGATATAACCCATTACTTATGCACGCAGGCATTTTATTTACTAAACAACATTACTCTAGGCCATTTATCAAAATAAATTTGTGGCTATTTTTTAATTGCGCTAATTTTATGCTATATAATAAATCACTACATTCCACTTATTAGTTATGCCCTTTCATCATCAGTTCGAGTGGCTATTGTACATGTAATCAAACCAAGTCTGGAGTGAAGTTTAATAATACATCCGATTATGATAAATTTATATATTAAATATGGGCATATAAAGCCTCGAACGGGTTTTCAAGAATGCTTCTGTTCAACACCGAAGATTGCATATTATGGAGGTAGAGTTGGCTATAAAGATTTTACTAATACGCTACACACAAGTAAAATATAATAATAAAGTGGCTCCATCTTATATATATAAAAAAACAGCACAACGATAAAATATTGATAAGTTTCACATCTGCCAAGCCGAAATATATTATAAATTAAATACCATACATTAAATGAACACTAGTTTTGTCAGCTTGATTAAAAGAGCTAACTCTTCTGTAGCATGAGAAATACATATATGCTACTGACGGGAATATATTGTAACGTTTATTTATATACGTTGCAAATATATTGGCATTTGGTAAAAGCTAAAAAAATAAAAGTAAATTTAGATTTTTTTTTTGACTAATTTTTTTTTTAAAAAAAATAACATACAATGAAAGTTAAATTATTCTTTCGTTTTTTTTTATGTAAGTAGAAATAAAAATAGAATTGGAGAGAACAGAAGAATTCCAAAAGTAAAATAAAAAGATAAGAGAAAGTAAAAATATTTTGGCTAATTAAAGATGGCCAAAAAACTTGATAAGAAAAGAGAACTTTATAACGTAAATTTTATAAAGAATCTACAAGATGATGAACCAAAAAAAACGCCATGATAATAGCATGCGCAGAAGTCTAAAAACTGGACCTCTGGTATAAAAAGGAAAGATTCGGTTGGAAGAACGTCTTGTTCCGTTAGTCTCTCTAGTCAGTCCTGGATAACAATAATACATCCAGGATCGCCCTACACTGAAATAATTCGGCATGTCGGAGTGAACCGGAGCTTCTGCGAACATCGTGCCTGAATATGTACACCAGGAAAAGCCTTCGTGACTGACTAGGAGAATGGACCACAAGATCAAATAATAACCAAAAGGCCGAGCTCATCCTACCCAAAAAGCTATGCATAGTTATCTACTACTGAATTTACAAAACTTACCTGTAAGTTATGCTTCATTATCCTGATTGTGACAAAGTTAACCATTTTAAAAACTACTCGTAAAAATAAGCTTATAATAGGATCCCGATAGAGACTTTAATTTAATTGATCAAGAGACTCTTATTTAACCAAGAACTTTGTAATTAATTATTCAGCAGTTATTTTTTTATTATTAATGTTTCACGTCAGAATTAAGTGTGTTCTCTCCAATTATTTGATAACTAATTTATTTCAAACATTTTTTTAATCTATTAGAATAAAAATATTTCTAATACCAATTTTCATTTGTGCGTTATTAATAATAGTTATTATTTTTTATTATTAAATTTATTATTAGTTTAATAAGATTTAAAACGTAATTTACCTTTGCCAATATGTTTCAATAAGCCCAGGAATAATAATCTTGAAAAAAATAATTCTCGTTACGGTATGATGCAATACCGATTAAGTTAAAAGTATTCTTTCTTTTTTTATTCGTGAGATGTTATTTGACAGATTTCAGCGGTCTCTTTAGAATAAAAGGACCTGGCGCCCATATTGAATAAATTAAAAGCTGATTTCGTCAATAGCATAATTCTCAACAATTAATAGGCCGAGTTTGATCAGGAAATATAGTTATGTTTTTTTTGAAATAGAAATACAACTTTTTTTTTTTCGACATAACTTGATCAACTCGCTCGCAGTTTATATTAGCGTGTAGAGGCCTAGAAAAACGGAAAACATTATAATATATATACACAAACTTTACTTTATCCCGTTCAATCTCTTAGTTATGTATAATTAATAAACTTTTAAAGGGAGAAAGTATATTTAAGGGACTTACAAATACTTTAATAAAAAAAATATACTTATGATTACACTCCAGGTTAGTTTAATCTTTAGTAACATAATAATTAAAGGTTGAAAGTTTGGATTTATAAGCCACATTTTATATTTACATTAATTATTTATTAAATGACAAAATAATAACGAGCACGAAGGGTCGCCATTATTTATAAATTAGGGGTTCGTAACGGAGCACTAAATGACGCTATTATAATTAATACAATATGAAGATTTTAAATAATATCTTCAAAAAGTATATATTTCGTAACTAAATGCGCGCCGTTTCAAGACAGGCATAATTAATAATAACTAAAATAAACAAGAGAGAAATAAATATAACTTCAGTGATTAAGTTATATAACAAAACAAGAAGTTAATAAAGGAAATTAACAAAAGTATGTCATTTATAGAATTGAAATATTATTGATAAGACAATTTAGAAAGAGTTTACAATATAGTTAGCTAACCTGATTTTGAAGCAATAATGATTATTTTGAATTTTACACAAAGCTCTGTGATTTTAATAATTTTAAAACAGATACTCGAGCTGGAATGATGGTGAGTTCTTTGGTGGCTTATGGCATCTTCTCTTTAGTTGGGAGACGATTTAAAATGGTATTCCTGTAGCTGAAGTTGGGGTAGTTGAATTTGAACGAAGGTGAGTTCTTTTAACGGCTTATGGCATCTTCTATTTATTATAAGCTTGTTAAGGCAACGTTGGTTGTTGCTCCGGCCTTGGATGGATCAAATTCCAATGTTCCATCACGGCAAAGGCAACAAATTCTTGCCTGACTAGCAGGCCATAGGTAAATTAACAAATTTTCAGCTTCTCATAGTAACAGCTCTTCAAAAGCAAGATAGAGTATCTTTTCCGCTAACCTATTTATATATTTCCACCAAGCCTTAAAAAACACCTTTTTGGAATTTCGTTTGCCTCAGGACCAATCGACTTTTAATTAAACAAAATCATATAATCTAATTTCTACTACTGATAAAGTGTCCGAGGTGTTATTTTTAATTTACTTAAAAAAATTATTAAAATATATAAATTATATAATTTTGATTCCGATTTCATTAATTAAATTTCTTTTTAGGTGTTATAAAATGTTATGGCTTAGCAGATAATAACGGTATTATGATTTAATGATAACATCTTTTGTTGAAACAAATTCAATCAGTAAACTAGATTTTAATTTTACCCCAGGTGCGGTCACTAATTGATTTCTTGTTTACACAAAATTCCCATTTTTAATTATAAATCGATGACTTTTATTTTAACTAGATATAAATAACTTTTAACATATTTTCTTTATATTGTTTATTTTAAAAAAAGCAAATTTGACAGATCTTATAAAAAAAATACTTTAGTTTCAGTTATATCTATTAAACTTTAAATCAGAAAACCGTAAATATATTATAAAGAAAACATTTTACATTATTTTTATTTAATCTTAAATATTATATGTACAAATCATTATGCCATAATAAGTCAATTCTAAATTTTATATTTGTATTATATTCGTATGTGGATGGATAATTTAAACCATGAAATTATGGCATAATGATTTGTTAGTCAATTCTAAATTTTATATTTGTATTATATTCGTATGTGGATGGATAATTTAAACCATGAAATTATGGCATAATGATTTGTACATATAATATTTAAGATTAAATAAAAATAATGTAAAATGTTTTCTTTATAATATATTTACGGTTTTCTGATTTAATGTTTAATAGATATAATTGAAACTAAAGTATTTTTTTATAAGATCTGTCAAATTTGCTTTTTTTAAAATAAACAATATAAAGAAAATATGTTAAAAGTTATTTATATCTAGTTAAAATAAAAGTCATCGGTTTGTAATTAAAAAATGGGAATTTTGTGTAAACAAGAAATCAATTAGTGACCGCACCTGGGGTAAAATTAAAATCTAGTTTACTGATTGAATTTGTTTCAACAAAGGATGTTATCATTAAATCATAATACCATTACTATCTGCTAAGCCATAACATTTTATAACACCTAAAAAGAAATTTAATTAATGAAATCAGAATCAAAATTATATAATTTACATATTTTAATAATTTTTTTAAGTAAGTTAAAAATAACACCTTGGAGACTTTATCAGTAGTAGAAATTAGATTATATGATTTTGTTTAATTAAAAGTCGATTGGTCCTGAGGCAAACGAAATTCCAAAAAGGTGTTTTTTAAGGCTTGGTGGGAATATATAAATAGGCTAGTGGAAAAGATACTCCATCTAGCTTTTGAAGAGCTGTTACTGTGAGAAGCTGAAAATTTGTTAATTTATCTATGGCCTGCTAGTCAGGCAAGAGTTGTTGCCTTTGCCATGACGGAACGTCGGAATTTGATCCATCCAAGGCCGGAGCAACAACCAACGTTGCCTTAACAAGCTTATAATAAATAGAAGATGCCATAAGCCGTTAAAAGAACTCACCTTCGTTCAAATTCAACTACCCCAACTCCAGCTATAGCAATACCATCTTAAATCGTATCCCAACTAAAGAGAAGATGCCATAAGCCGCCAAAGAACTCACCTTCGTTCCAGCTCGAGTATCTGTTTTAAAATTATTAAAATTGCAGAGCTCTGTGTAAAATTCAAAATAATCATTATTGCTTCAAAATCAGGTTAGCTAACTATATTGTAAATTTCTAAATTGTCTTATCAATAATATTTCAATTCTATAAATGACATACTTTTGTTAATTTCCTTTATTAACTTCTTGTTTTGCTATATAACTTAATCACTGCAGTTATATTTATTTCTCTCTTGCTTATTTTAGTTATTAATTATGCCTGTCTCGAAACGGCGTGCATTTCGTTACGAAATATATACTTTTTGAAGATATTATTTAAAATCTTCGTATTGTATTAATTATAGCGTCATTTAGCGCTCCATTTCGAACTCCTAATTTATAAATAATGGCGACCCTTTGTGCTTGTTATTATTTTGTCATTTAGTAAATAATTAATGTAAATATAAAATGTGGCTTATAAATCCAAACTTTCAACCTTTAATTATTATGTTACTAAAGATTAAACTAGCCTGGAGTGTAATCATAAGTATATTTTTCTTATTAAAGTATTCGTAAGTCCCTTAAATATACTTTCTCCCTTTAAAAGTTTATTAATTAAACATAACTAAGAGATTGAATGGGATAAAGTAAAGTTTGTGTATATATATATTCCCATCAGTAGCATATATGTATTTCTCATGCTACAGAAGAGTTGGCTCTTTTAATCAAGATGACAAAACTAGTGTTCATTTAATGTATGGTATTTAATTTATAATATACTTCGGCTTGGCGGATGTGAAATTTATCAATATTTTATCGTTGTGCTGTTTTTTATATATATATATAAGATGGAGCCACTTTATTATTATATTTTACTTATGCGTAACATATTAGTAAAATCTATATAGCCAACTCTACCTCCATATTATGCAATCTTTGGCGTTGAACAGAAGCATTTTTGAAAACCCGTTCCATCTAAAGCTATCTGTGAGGCTTTATATGCCCATATTTAATATATAAATTTATCATAATCGATGTATTATTAAACTTCACTCCAGACTTGGTTTGATTACATGTATAATAGCCACTCGAACTGATGATGAAAGGGCATAACTAATAAGTGGAATGTAGTGATTTATTATATAGCATAAAATTAGCGCAATTAAAAAATAGCCACAAATTTATTTTGATAAATGGCCTAGAGTAATGTTGTTTAGTAAATAAAATGCCTGCGTGCATAAGTAATGGGTTATATCAAGTATATATGAAATTGACAATAAATATAATTCATCGTATATCAGTTTCTGTCTCATTAAATCAATCCAATTCACTAATTGACCATAGCTATTCATTAGTAAAGCCCTTATTAATTAAATATATTAAATTTTATCTTTGGAATGTCTCTAGTTTTGAAAGAAGGGGGAAAAAATTAGCTTTTTTAAAAAAAAAAAGAAAACCGATTGTCGTAAAAATTACATTTTTTTTAATTTAAAAAAAAAACCACTTTTAGAGTAAATAATTAAAAAAAAAGATCGATTTTTAAATTTAGAATTGACTTACAGATTAATAAAATATTTTATGAATAATTATGAGGATTTCTACGCGATAATTTTACAAACCTGTCTAATTATAGTGTACTTTAGTATGTAAATCTATGATGCCATTCAAGCAGCCATGATAGCAAATTTCACCGCTCGATTTATATATAACATTTTGACATAGAGTTAATAATTAAAAAAAAAAAGATCGATTTTTAAAAAAAAAAAAATTTAAAAATACATCCATTTATAAAACTGTGAAATAGCATGTGATACTATTAAGTTTGAAAGAATATTTAAATAGTTGTAGCTTCTTATTTCGCCATTCATATTTTAAGTAGTATGTACATATACTCTATCAGTGCGTAGTTTTTCCGTGTGTAACCATGGAGAAACCGCTGCGTAGTGGGCTAGAATCTTGGAGTCGCTGTTAGCAGATGACACATAAGGTAGATGTGTTTACGGCAATCAGCGCCACCTTGGTTCTTGGTATCTGCTGGTAGCAGACGATGTAAGCTAAATGGGCTTACGCACTGCAACCAGCGCCACCTTTTGGCTGGAATTTGCAATGCTGCATTTGGGGCCCCTACTCTAAGTATTTCTGTGGTTGACCCTGACCAGCGCCTCTGGTGGCCACATAGGTCCAAAGTCACAAGTACCGACGTAACTTATATAACCAATCATGTTTTGGATCCTTTTTCAAGTACAAATTCAGAAGAATCTTCAAAATTACAAAAAAATTACAAATGAAGAATTTAAATTTAAATTTAGACAATTCTGGTTACAAAAATAAATATTTTCATTTTATCATGGATTGTGGTCTGTAATACAAAAAATTTTAATTGCATTTCTTTCATGATATTTTATGAATTATGTATTTGGTGCAATCACAAATTGGTTAACTAAGAATAAAAAGAGAGAAATCAGTTGCAAATAGCTACTTGCAAGAATGCTGCTGACAATAGTAATGCTGCTCATTTATAAACTGATAACAATGTATCAACTTCATTCATCTTATTAGAATTATTTTTAATGTTATTCGTGATTTTTATTTTAATATTATCCTTTGTTAATAATTTTATCTAACTATCCATACCGTAGTGCCATCAAATGCAAGTCTTCATAATCAATGGATGCAAGAAAGCTTGTGCATGAAATCCTTATCTAGTGCCTACTCATCCAATATCCCCAGACTAGTTTTTAGCTTGTGTCTTTCATCAGTGAGGAGCTTTGGATTTGAGAGTACTGCACCTAGATCTTAGAATCTAATGCAACTCTCCAGCAGTAACCTTTTAATTATTTGATAAAAGATGATGGTAAATAAAGTATTGTGTAACAGTAGTAAAGTGCATGGATGATTTAGTATTATATGATAATTATTTGGTTAATTATAAAGCTCAGAGTCCAAGATGAATACACAATGTTTTCAATCCAAGTTCATTTGCTTGCATAGTCATATAAATCTGAGTTCAGTTAGCATTAGATCCTAAAATCTAGGTGCAGCACTATCAAATCCAAGGCTCCTCATCGATGAAAGCCACAAGCTAGAAACTAGTCTGAGAATATTGGATGAGTAGGCACTAGATAGGGATTTATGCATAAACTTTCTTGCATCCATTGATTACAAAAGCTTGCCTTTAGTGGCACTACTATATGGAGTTAGCTACTGTTATTAACAGCCTGTGTAAGCATATGAAATAGTAATCACATGATTATGCTTTATTATCTTAATTTTCCATGTGTAATGCAAATGTTACTATAATTGATTTTAAAATTTAATATCATAATTTTAGGCTTCAAAGTGACAATCAAATAACATATCGTTAGGAATATAATTACATAAAAGTTTATAAATGTATCATTATATTTCTCTATTTGTTTTTTTTTTTTTAGGATGCTGAATCATTTTTTTCTTTGAGGGGAACAGTAGTCCAGATAAATTTGAAAATCATAGATATAAATTCTAAATTTATAACTTTTTATTATTAATATACTAATAGAATTGCATTTTTATTTTGTATTCTGTTATATTTCTTTTTTATAAGTACAGTTATATTCCTTGCTTTAAATATTTTATTGCAAACTTAAATATTTAAAGCAAGAATATAATTGTACTTATATAAAATAATATAGCAAAATAAGGAAATGAAAGAATTTTATAATATTTTTTTTTATACTAACCAATTAAGTCATGTGATAATAATATTATAAAATGCAGTATATGTTTTCAAATAGGAAGCATTGTAGTTTTCAGTATTTGATTGTTAAAGTAATGTATATAGTTATTGTTCATTTGATGAAAAGTGGCATTTTTCCAATGGACTAGAAGAACCTGGTTGATAGATTGTATTTAAAACTATATTTAGAATAATATCAAATTTCTATATATGTGTAGAAGAGTTTCTCAAACTTGTTAAGCCTACTGCCTCCTTTCAAAAAAAAAAAAAAATACTTAGTACTCTCCTGGAAGTGTTTTTTTTTTTTTTTTAAATGAACAAACAGAAAGATGCTGTGATAAATTTGCACTCTTTTATTCAACATTATTGGGGGGGGGGGGGAGTTTTAAATAAGACACATTAAATCTTGAAATTATAAACTATTATTTTCAATCAGCCTTAGTAATATTCACATTATACACAAAATTAAGATAATAAAGAATAATATTAACAAATAACATTAAAAAAATGTTCTAATAAGAAGAGTAAAGCTAGTGACCTCCTAACAATTTATTAATGTTCAGTCTATTTTTATCATCAGCATTTTTAAACCACCACAATTAGCTAATTGCATTCAGTTTCCTTTTTTAATTACCAGATTTGTGTGCCCTGAATGCATATCTCCCTAAATATGATGAAGAAATGCAATTTAAAACTTTTGTGTTTAGACTATAATTTAAGATAAAAAGTAGATATCTGTTTATGCAACTAGTTCTGTTGGTAGCTGATTTTGAATTTAAATTTCAATTACTCATTTGTTATTATTTCTATCAGTTCTTATACTTTGGGATATTCTTCTGAATTTGTACTTGAAAAAAGGACAAAAACACAATTGGTTATATTTATTTTAAGAATATCTTCAAATTGTCAGAATGAAAAGTTACCAAAATCTCATAACAGATAAGAAAATCTGCATTACATTTTTTTATCATTGATAAATTTGGAAATTGACTTCCTTTGTCCCAGATTTTGTATGTATAAAGTTTTATCACATAGAAATAACATTTTTATTTTTTTAAAATTCAGCTTATCGTTTTGAAGCTATAAATTTATATCATTAAATTTATTAAACAAGTCTGTCAAATAAGCTATGTAATTTTTAGTTGTAAAACATTTTTATATAGGAACTTAGCATTGAGTCAAAGAATGTATAAAATTGATCCAAATAGGCACTTTTTGATAGCCAACATATTTCTGTATAATGCAGTAAACAAATGAATTCTTGATCATTTTTAATACAAAGTTGCTCAAATAATATGTCTTTCATTGAATTGAATCTGATTTTATTGATTGCTTTAACGATATAATACATAACCTATGCAGGTGTTTACTCTGAATTTTGATAATTAAATGTTACTGATGAAACCACAGTGCATAGTAAATAAATTCAAAATTCCTTTTTTAAAATATGCAAGAAAACCCCTATAATGTCCTATCATCATTGGAGCACCACCAGTAACAGCTGACAAAATATTAGAATGAATTATTTTCGTGAAATTTTTTTTCTAGCGCATGAATTATCAATCTCCTATAATATTCTTGTCAATTTTTTTTTCATGAATCACGTGCATGCTAAAAGTAAGGCTTCATTTGTTGGCAAATTTGATTCATCAAGCTGCATACAACACTGATGTATTTTTAAATAGTCTTCAAAATCTTCGAGATATTTCATCATTTTTTTTTGTCACCATACTACTGCTCAAAAATTTTTTTTCCTGTCTTAGCAATCAGCAACAAAATTTTGTAAAAAAGCATAAAGAGTTTTGCCAATTTTGACTATCTCAAAATTTTTTCTTTAAGTGCTTTAAAATAAGATAAATCCTAAGAAGTCTTATCAAGTATGGATTTTTGGCAAATTTTGTAGTAGCATTGAAAACTTGTTAGCTTTATTTGATAAAACTTTTTGACAATTCAAGCACACTGATAATGTATTGTTTGTAGGTGTTGAAATAAAGCCATAATTAAAATATTCAATATTATATTGTCTATATTTTTTCTTATATTCAGCCATGATATTATCTGTAAACAAAGTAAAATTTGTGCTTTTATTTATCATAATATGAATATAAAATTATCAAAAGATATAACAATTGATACAATTGAAAAATGCAATCTCTCTCACTGGAATCAAATTTTTTTGTAATAGTTGTATTATTAAAATAATACCATGATATCAGATATACAATATTTTTTTTGCCTAAGAGGCCAAAAGACAAACAAACCAAAATACTAATGGAACTAAATAAACTGGGTTTTATTCTTTGTTCAGCAATATATATATTTGACATTAAATTGTCAAGTATCAAGCTAAATATCTCAAGAAATAGTCTTAAAAAATATATTTGGCCTTATTTAAATAATTTTTTTTTGTTAAAATACATCTTATTTATGAATTTACAGATGATTCAATAAATTTAAATAAATGTTAATAGTTTTTTTACAATTTCATTTCCTGTTTTCATTAATATTAAAAAAGAAAATACTTACATATATATATAAAACCACTACTAAATGAGTGAGACTATTTCAACTCTAAGGAATGGAAAGAAAAAAAAAATCTGTTCTAGAAATGAGTTTTGCAATGATTATACAAACTAATTATTGAAACACAAATATGTCCACATATATGAATGTACTAGTTCATTTTCTTATTTGATATTTACAATGCTATCTTTTAATTTCTTCAGTTAGAAAACCAGCAGTAAACTTTTCTTTGTGAAATACTTCAACACGATATGTAATTGTAGAGTTTCCATTGGATTCTATTATGTACCACATTTTTCTATATAAACCGTTAATATTGCATTTCTTTAGAAATGTCTTTGTTACAATCCTTATAACACAGATGGGGTCTACCTCTCCCATGAAAACCATACCCTTTTAGGAAATCTTGCATTATTCAATCCTCTTTAATGTCCAATGCAATTACGATGTAATTTTACAATATTGGACTCTAATATCACATCCAACAAGTTAATGAACATTGTTTGATTTTATGATCTGCTATTGTATTTTAAAAATGTTATGGAAAATTCTTAAATAAAATTTTTCTAATGCCTTTGTATTATGTTAATAGGGTGTCCACATCTCATCTCCATGCAATAAATTAGGTAAATAACAGCTGTATATACAGTTAACTTAACTTACTTGTAGTAGTTATTTTTCTGTGATGAAATATTGTATCTTTTAACTTGTTAAAAGCAATAGCAGAACATTGGAATCTAGGATATATCTCAATATTTAAGTCCATTTTTTTTACTAATAAAATTGATAACCATCCAGTAATAAAAAATTATGACAAATATATTAATTGTATACTTCAAATACTATTATACTGATGGAAGTCTGTTATTATTTTATTATTAGTAAGCACTAGAAATCATAGAAAAGTATGATAGTTATGTAACAAAATATATAAAAATACTCATGTGTAAATTGCCATTTTATTGAAACAATAATAATAAAATTTGTTTTGTATGTGATCTGTAACCACTGAAGATATTAAATATAAAATAAAAAATTTTAAATACTGTTATTATTTTATTATTAGTAAGCACTAGAAATCGTAGAAAAGTATGATAGCTATGTAACAAAATGTATAAAAATCATCATCATCATCAACCATTATCAGTCTACTGCAGGATGAAGGTCTCTCCAAGTTCAATCCATCTTTTCCTATCTTTAGCTTTTCTTCTCCACATCACTCCTGCACACTTTCTTATTTCATCCATCCATCTCACATGTGGTCTCTTTCTGAGTCTTTTACAATCTCTTGGAATCCAGTTTGAAATTTCAATTGTCCATCTATTATCATCTCTTCTAGCAATATGTCCAGCCCAACTCCACTTCAGTCTTTTAATTTTTTCAATGAGGTCAGTAACACCTGTTTGTTCTCTTACCCATACATTGTGTTTTCGATTTCTTCTTGTTACTCCCAACATGTGGTCTGAAGTCTCTGTATTGCTCTTCTATTAAGTGTCCAAGTCTCAGATCTATAAGTAAGAACTGGCAAAACACATTTATTAAAAACTTTCCTTTTCAAACACATAGGCATATTTCCTTTTAGGATCAAGTTATTTCTACCAAAAGCACTCTAACCAAGTTTAATTCAATGATTAATTTCATCCATTATGTTTCCATCTGTATTAATAATCTGACCAAGGTATTTGTAACTGTTAACTTCTTCTAACTCATCATAATCAATCTTTATTTTCATATTTTGAGAAAATCTATTAATCATTACTTTAGTCTTTTTAACATTTATCTTTAGTCCTACTTTCCTACTTTCTTCTGATAACTCCTGCAACATTTCCTGTAGCTCTAAAGCATTATTTGCAAAAACAACTACATCATTTGCAAAATCTAAATGACTTAAATAATCTCCATTTACTTTCACTCCTTTAGCTTCCCATTTTAATCCACAAAATACTTCTTGTAGCACTGCTGTAAAAAGTTTTGGAGATATGGAGTCACCCTGTCTTACACCCTTTTCAATGTTGATTTTTCTACTATCATTATGTAATCTAATTGTTGTTGTTGCATTTTTATAAATATTCTTTAAAATATGACAATATCCTGGATCTACACCTTGATGATCCAATGCTTTAATCACTGAAGAAATGTTTATAGAATCAAATGCCTTTTCATAATCTACAAATCCTAAGCATAATGGCAACTCATATTCATTTGTCCTTTCTATAACTTCTCTCAATACCTGGATATGATCTACTGTACTAAAACCACTTTTAAATCCAGCTTGTTCTCTTGGTTGGTGGAAATCCAGTGTTTTCTGTAGACGAGTTGTAATTATCTTAGTAAAAATTTTGTATAAAACTGATAAAAGACTGATAGGTCTATAATTTCTAATATCTTCTTTATCACCTTTTTTAAATATTAATATTAATACTGCATTCTTCCAATCATCTGGTACATCTTTATCATTTAGACATTTGGTATACAACTTTGCTAAAAAAATTTCTATTTCTTTACCTGCTTCTTTTAATATATCAGTTATAATTCCATCATTACCTGGAGCCTTCCCTTTCTTCATAAATTTAATTGCATGTCTCACTTCCTCATTCAAAATTCTGGGCAATTTGGAAGATATAATAGGTATAGGAGGCACTTGTTCTTTACTACTATATAATTCTTGATAGAAGTCTTCTACACATTTCATGATGTCATCTCTCTTTTTAGTAATAATGCCATCTTTTTTTCTTATTGTAGATATAAATTTTCTACCAATACCAAAATGTTGTTTTACACTCTTTAAACTTTTATTCTCTTCTACAGCTTTCCTTACTAGTTCACAATTATACTTTCTTATATCATTTTCAACTCTTTTCCGCACCATTTTACAAAATTCGAGATATTTAATCTTTTTTAATGCATCCTTGTTTTATATCCTCATATTACTTCTTTTCTTCATAAATTCTCTAGTCTCAGTAGAAATTTTATTGGTCAATTGTTGCTTTTTTCTACCAGCTATCTTTGTTGCAGTTTTTAAAAGTGTATCAGTTATTTTCCTATTAATGTCATTCAAATCTGAATCATGTTCAAAATCTACTCTAACACTTGAAACCGATTTGTAAGTTCTAATTTAAATTCATTAGAATGTTTCTGAAGATTAGGAATATCAACTGTAAATATTGTTTTTCTTAATAATTTTTGTCTTTAATTTTGCATTAACATGTATCTTACATCTTACTAAATGATGATCACTTCCTGTGTTAAATTTATTAAGAACATTACAATCTTGAAATATGTATTGTCTGTTAGTCAAAATGTAATCCAATTCTGTTGTACCTTCATTTGGATGCTTCCATGTCCATTTCCTTTTAACATTTTTCTCAAAAAAAGAATTCATAATATAGTGTTTTTCTTTTTCTGCAAACTCCACAAGTCTATGTCCTCTCTCATTTCTATTACCATAACCAAAATTACCTACAACATTTTCATCTTTCATTTGTTTACCAATTCTAGCATTAAAGTCTCCCATAACAATTTTAAAATGTTGTTTACTCTGATCAAAAGCCTTTTGTACATCCATATAAAAATCTTTTATAACTTCATCACCATGAGAACTTGTTGGGCCATAAACCTGAATTATCTACATTTGGTATCTGCTGTTAAGTTGTAAAACTAATCTTGCCACTCTGTCTGATACACCATCAATCTCCACAATGTTATTCTTTCATTTTTTCTTTATAATGAATCCTACTACACTTGTATTTCCAATATTTGTGCCTTTATAGTAGAGTATATGTCCATTTTTTAAATCGATTGTTTCTTCACCTTTTCTTCTAACTTCACAAAGTCCAATAATGTCCCATTTAATATAAGACACTTCTTCTAACTCTTGCAATCTTCCTTTACTTGAAAGTGATCTGCAGTTATAAGTACTTAAATAAAAAGTCATCATCAAATGGCAGCCTGAGTCCGCAATGAGGGGATTCTTAGCATCCCCCGCCTTCGACCACCAACCGTTGCCTTGGTTGGTGACTTTACAGTCTCTTGGGAATAAGTGCCATGATTTATTTTTTGTCTGTCATGATTGTATATATTGGAAAAAATATTCTTAAACTCAGAGGTAAAAAGCCTCATGTGTAAATTGCCATTTTATTGAAACAATAATAATAAAATTTGTTTTGTATGTGATCTGTAACCACTGAAGATATTAAATACGAAATAAAAATTTTAAATACTTATTGTACTAGCACTATTGTTTGCATATTACACAATTCAGAAATAATCTAAATTAAATTTTGAACATAAATAATTGTTGTAAATAAGTCATTACACTTGCATAGTCTTGCTGATGAATGCTAGACTTCCTAGTAATACATGAGAAACTCACCTTCCAACATTTGCTTATTAAGACCTGTTAGTGAATTTATAACTTGCATCATTTTGTGTGTTTATTTGGAAAATAAAGTAATCACTATGATCTATAACTTTATGTTGTACAATAGGTGAAACATGCATGAACAGTTTTTCAATTATTATTATTTTTTTTATCCATTATGCTTGCCCCCCTTCCCATGCTCACTACCAATTTCACTAGTAGCTAGCTATTACTGCCATCCAGTTGGTGTCACCCATTTTGGGAAGTAATAATATATAGAAATATGAATATATATTTTCAACCGTAATATTATTGCAATTAAATTTTAATAAGATAAAGATCTTTTTTTTATGTATATAAAAATTATATAAAAAAATGTATATTTATATGAATAAATTCAATTTCATTTAATTTTTTTTTTAAAAAAAAATATATTTAAAGAAACTTTATTTTGATAGTCAGAGTGAAAGAGAAATAGACTCAGTTATATTTAATTTTTTTAACAGATTTTGCTGACAAATTCCAACATGATACTTCAGAGTTGATATGGTATCCTAACTTTGGTAAGACAAAATTTATAATTTTTATAAAATATTATAAATTAACTTTTGTTGAAGCATAGAATAAAAAGCCCTAATTTCGTTATCAATATTATGATTCCTTTTATCCAAGTTATCTCCTTCTATAGTAGCGCCATATTTAGGAAAGATATATAGTAGTTTTCCTGAAGATTTGTGATGATGGTGTTCTACTTGTATTTTATATTGGACTATTTCCATCATCTAATATGCATATTGAATGTCTTTAGAAAAAGTTAACTTTATTTAAATATTCCAAATACATTCAACTGTTAGGAATAGCACATCAAACAGGTTAGTATATGCACAACATTTCGAGAGGTATTATTCTCCCCTTTTCTTCAGGTGTTGCTGGCCTGACCAGTGATAGTCCTAGCATGGGATTCAAACCTGGATACTTAGATTCTTGATTATTGAATTTTAAGGTAATGCTCTAACCAATTGAGCCATATACTTATCTATGAGGTTCCTCCTGATTTCTCCATTTTTTCCTAAAAGCAAAGCTGATTAGTGGTTTCTATACATTATGTATAGTTACAATAGGTTAGCTTATGGGATTTTTTACCATTGTCATGTAAGCAGTTTCTTTAAATTTTCTTCTTTGTACCTTTTCTTTTCTATCTAGTATTTTTGTATTTTCCCAATTAAACATATCTTTCTTGGTACATACATAGTCTGCTACCTTAGACACATCTGTTTTCTCTCTTTTAATCATCAGTTTATGTTCTTGCAAGCGCTTTTCAATGGGATGACTGGTCTCACCAATATATGTTCTTACACATTCACATGGTATTTCATAGATGCAGTTTTTTTCTTTTCAACATTTCAAGTTTAGGCTTTGTAAATGACAAGTATCAATAATAATAATAAAAAGGAATATAAATTTGTAAATTTAGAATTTAGTCATTGGTTCTTTATTCACTTTATATTCATTTTTACTTTGTGCTATTAATTTTGTTAATTTATTCATACATACTACTGGGAAACCAAGGCCACTGTTCATAATAGAGCTGCTCAACACCTGTATACGTATAGAAGAGCAAAAAAGAATAATGATAACTTTTCAATATTTTTGAACATAAGAAGCAGGCTGGCCATGTGTTTGAACCCTGCAATCCCAAGATAGTGTGCTCCGAAGCCAACTATTGTAAAAGAAAAATCAACGAGGTGTATTTTATTATCTGTGATAACAAGACCATCAATAGACGTGACATGTGTTTTGCTATTTCAAGAAAATGGACAAATTAATTTGTATACACATTTGCATACATTATTATTTAGTAGCATTACAGCAATGGTTTATAATCTATTTTGGCCATGAATATGAGGGAAAATCTCAAAAGTACTAGGCCTAGATTAATTTGATTTAATTGTTTTTGGTTACTACTGACAGCTTTTTCTTTAGCGGGTTAAATCGCTTATATATGCTATGTCATACATAGATATGAAATATATTTGAAGAGAAGTCTCCCACCATCATGGATAAATAATATGCAAAGTCTTGTAGTACACACATATAAATACTTAGCAGATTAAATAAACCTACCTTTGACAGTGAATGAAATTTCATTCTCATATTTATCATTATCTAAATTTGCCTCCTATATAAATTTTTGAACTGCATTCAAAAGTGGATTATTTTTGTGTACCAATCAGACTTTGGATGTGATTAAAAAGCTCTTTATTCCAAATATATTACATGCTGTAAATTTCCAATAGAACATATATATATATATATTTGTATATTCACATACAAATTCTTTTTTTGTCTTTTTAAATTTAGCTCAGTTTCAGAAATATACAAATTTCTTCTGACATTTTTTTTTTTTTTTTCCAAAAAAAAAAAGTGTATTCCTGAATTAATTTTTGTACATGTAAGAAGAACCATTTACTAATGTTTTGATTAATTTACTATAATCTTTATCCAAGCATAAACATATTTCGTAAATTTATCTGAAAACAAAAATATACAAATCACTTATATATATATAGAAAAAAACACCAACAAATATATAAACTATACTAGTCAAAATAAGAGTCATAGATCAATTCATAGATCACATGACCCTATCTCTTAAGCTTGTAAGTTATAAATAGTGAGGATTGCCAATTCCTCTACAAGCTTTATGATAAATGCTTAGCCAGAGCCAGCACTTAAAATATCTCTGTCACGAATCCCTCCCCATGGTTTTGTGCTTTGTCACTCCTCAGAGAGGTGTTAGGGTAGGTTCAGACACTAGATCTGAAAATACCAACCCAAAGCGAAGCACTTATCTAAAAGTTATCTATTGAGTGGAAAATCTGAAATTTTCAGACATACATATCTTCAAACCCAGCTATCCAACTCAAATAGCTATATGGGGCTGATAGATCTTCAGCCATACCATATATTAGTAGTCATAGCAATATAAAATTACATAAGACTTTTGGCAGAGACTATCTCTGCCAAAAGTCTTATGCAATTTTATATTGCTATGATTGCTATCTCTGCCAAAAGTCTTATGTAATTTTATATTGCTATGACTACTAATATATGGTATGGCTGAAGATCTATCAGCCCCATATAGCTATTTGAGTTGGATACCTGGGTTTGAAGACATGTAGATATCTGAAAATTTCAGATTTTCCACTCAGTAGATAACTTTTAGATAAGTGCTTGGCTTTGGGTTGGTATATCCTGACACCTCTCTTTGAGGAGTGCCAAAGCACGAAACCATGATCAGGGGTTTGGGGAGGGGTTCCTGACAGAGATATTTTAAGTGCTGGCTCTGGCTAAGCATTTATCATAAAGTTTGTGGAGGAACTGGCAATCCTCACTTTTTATATAAACTATACTATTTTTCAAAAAGTTATTTTTTCTTATACATCTTTTTTATTTTTAAATATTAAATAGAGAATGAAATCATTAAAATCATTTATATATAATTCATTTTATTAATATTTAATTCATTTTAAAAGAAATTCGCTATAATTATTTTTCACCTTGTTATAAATATGTTGTAATAAAGATCCTATCTCTGATAAGGTACATTTAATTTTTTTTTTTTTAAAGTACATTTAATTTAAAGCCAAAAACAATTAAATCCCAGACATTAAAAATTTCAAAATTAAATACCACTTCTGTTTATCAATATATAAAGTTTTTTATTTTCATTTTAAACCAAATTTCTTTTTAAATTAATTGCCTAAAAATGATTTACTCGCTGACGAAGAAGCTTCCAAATAAACAAAACAAATTTCGCATAAAACTATTAAATGGGCCAAGCGCTTTCGAGGTTTGCCCTCATATTCATGGCCGACGAACGTAATAAATCTTTACGTAGTGTTAAATATTGATAGGATGCTTTCTATATATGCATTTCTAACTATTTAGTGGATTTTTTGTGAAATAATGTCTTAAAAGATAGATTTCTGTGAAATTAATGATATTATTCTCTAAAATTTAAGAACAAATAATAAAAAGGGAAAATTGAACTTTTTGAAAATTGTTATAGTTTATATATTTGTTGGTATATTATACACATGTTTTTTGGTATTTTTTTTATTTTAATTTTTGTGTTTCATATAAAGATATAAACTATGCTTATGCTTTGATTAAAATTATTGTAAATAATTGAAACATTTTTGGAAAAAAATTTATGCAATAATAAGTATGTTTTTTTTTTTTTTTAAAAAAAAAAAAAGTATAATGAAATTTACATACACACACATATGTGGTTAGAATAGAGTTTTGTAAAGTGTAGCAGAAAAAGTATCTTATGTAACATCTTTTCCAAAAGAAGCCAATTCTTCTGGGATATAAACCATTGTGAAACTCTATATTCATTCAAAGTTGAATTTAACTAATTCATAAAAATATTAATTTTAATTATCAATATAATGATTAATAATAAAATATATGAAATGTATTCGGAATTAAAATGATGATCAAGTGCTATATTATATATAATTCAAAGTAATCATTAAGACAGCGATAATGATTTTATTCCTTTCTCAAACTATTCTTATAAATGAAACAATTTGACACTCTTAAAGTTATATATATAAAAGTAGGAAGTGATTTCATATTTTTCATTATTTAAGCTTTCTTTCAAACAAAACGATTTATTATTCTAGCAATGTATGCAATATTAAGTAAACTTCACTACTTTAGATTCTAATAGTTTTATGATAAAAAAGAACTGACAGCTAGAAAGGAGTCGGGTTTTGATTTTGTTTAACTATATATGCCTTTTGTTTTGATATTATAATTAAAACAAAGTGATTTCATTCTGGAAAAAATCCAGTCTAATTTATAGAATCATCAAAGCCATTTTGCTAGAATAAATTACATTAAGGGAATAGAAAACAGTGGCAAACTTTCACCAGCACTTGATTATAGTATCCTATTGTCTAATTATCTCTCCTTGTAAGGCTTTGAACAAAGGGTTTTAACATATACACAGAAAGTAGTCAGTATAATGAAAGAATTATAGATTCATAATTGGTGAAAAGAAACTCTTAGTAGGAAAAGTTAAAGAACAGAAAGAGAACATTACTGAATATAAAGAAGATAGAACTATTACTTTCACTTTACAACAGGAATGGCAGATATCTTGAAAAATAAAGTCTTAATAATTTAAAAGAAATTTAAAGTGTTTTTGTTTCCCTGAGTCAATAATCAGCAGTTAAGGATCTAGAATTGAGAGATTAATTTATTTTAGAATATTTGAATCTTCATATGAAACATATTTTTTTAGAGATATGAAAGTTGGAAATTGATGAAGCAGAATGACAATGGCATTAAGATTATTCCTATATTTAAAATTCAGATGACCATTGTGATATACTAAAAGGCTATTGGCTAATTAAAACCTGACATGAGATACTACCCAGAACAATGGAAGTGCGCAGATGGAATGTGACATATTTTCTTCCCAGTACGTACATCGGCTGATGAGGTATTCAGTAACGTTATTTGCTGTCAATTAATTAATTGCTAGAGATCGTTTATAATTTTATTAGTATTTACAACAATATTAAATGTTGGAGTATTCGTTGCTGCTAAACATAAATTGATTCATAACAATAGATCTTACGGACTCATGTGTAATTGAGTTATCATACTGGATTATTAACTTGAAGGCTTACGCAAAGAACTATTGCTGGTGCTATAGATTCATTGTTGAAGGAGAGCTAACATATCTAGTTTCTAGCCAGTTAAACGTTTTAAGGTTGGCGATAAAATACACTGATTAACCTCGGCGGTTAAACAAACTAACCATACTTTATTCTTTTGGAGATAGGGTGAAAGAAGAATCGTTAAAATTATGATTGTTTGACAAATGACATATTTTTCAAGAGAAATGTTATGTATAATTACTAAAAAGTGAAATTGACATAATGATATCAAATTAATCATTAAAACTCGCACTCAAATATATATAAGTTAGACAGACCATGAATTGATGTGATCTGTTATGATTTAAATTCTGTCACTTATTCTCATCATGTTTTTCAGCCTCAATTACCACTCTTGAGAATTTATTAGTTCTTTTTAATGTATTAGATATATTTAGTAAAGTCTCCAGCATGAAATAGTATTTACCTTTAAAAGTTTCAATGATTACAGTTCATCTCTAGTAGAAAATTAATATTTTAAATTTAAAGCTGATATTCCAGAACTTTTTTAAATTCAGACCTTTATAACTATATAAAAAGTTGACTTAAACTTAGCCTATTTGAATCTGAGATCACATTAAGTTGGATAATATAGAAGAAGTAAAGACGACTTTTAGTTGAATGTGTACAAATCCAATGCTCATCACTAATAAATACTGATAGCCCATTGTTAATCTGAAGAATTTGATTGGTATTATCATTTTGTGTTTATTAATTATTTATACATAAGATAGATGGCTCTGGAATAAAAGAATAGATACTGCTTTTTATATATCTGTGATCATGATTTTAACTTTAATTTGTTAGACTAAATTACAAAAATACAGTTAGATGAATGCCTTGTTTTAGGCAGACCAATTATAATTAAAACTGCTAATGCATAGTTCTTATTGAAGATAGCACACATAAAAATAAAAACCATCTAAATATAATTATATTTCATGGAATTGTGGTTCCATCAATCAAGCATTAAAAAATAATTTTGTATAGAATGTTTTTGAATATCCTTTAGAATTGACAGATGTGTTGTTTCATTTTTAAAAAAATTAAGAATTGTTTTAATTGAAGTCATATTGCATTTTTTGCTATAATAATCAGTGTAAAAATATCAAATTGTAAAATGACTTGTTTTTATCATTTCATATTTAAATTTGAATTTTCTTGCTATGTATTTACTTATCTGCTTTTTTTCATTAATTTGAGGGGATGATAAGCATTCAGGCAGAAAGGAAAAGCTCCACCTTTTGAGTATGGCCAAACAACTGGAAGCTGGTCATTCTGAAGTCGTAAAAGTTATGAACTACACTGGCGTTCAATGTATTGGAAGAATTTTTACAAGTTTTGACATATTATTATCTATATATATAAAAACATCATTTATGTATCAAAAAGTTAATGTTATTTAAAATTAGAAAAAGTTTTTGGTGAAAAGATTTGCAGTGATTTGACTATAATAAAATGTTTGTTTGTTCTATAAACTATATATGGTTAGTTTTGAAGATATTCATTCATTAGATAGTCCTTGATGCTATTTTTTCATAGATAATTATAACATGAAAGAATTTGAATATCTTTTTTTTTTTTTTACAGATTTAATCTTTCCTGCATGTTTGAATTATTCTTCTTCACAAGAATTAAATAGATTTTTTTATTTGGTGTATCGTGTTCAATGGTTAAAGTTTTTAGCAGATTTTCAAGAATCTTTATCAGAGACCCAGCAGTATCTTCATTCAGTTCAGCCATTAGATAAGTTAGTAATTGTTAATACTTTTATGTAACAATCAAAAAAAAATTCCCATCAGTATTTTTTCTGTTTTTTTTTTTAATTTCAGAATCTTTAAAAATAATTATTTAGACCTTTTAGTTATTGACAGTCATTACAAACATTTTATTCTTCCACTAATACTACAAGTAAAGACATATAAATTATATTTAAGCACAAAATTATTACTATTTTTTTTTACTTCAAATGCTAATTATTTGTTGTTAATGAACAGTTGTTTAAGGAGGCAAAAATGATAACAACTTCTCTGTCTTTACCATCAGATCATAATAATTAGCCGCTATTTCTGTGGTCATAATTTGTGTCTTTTTTATACTTATATATAATCTCAATCTTATTCTATATTTTTACTTTCCAAATAAGTGTTTTGAGGTTTTCTCTATTTTCAAGAGTGGTGTCATTATGTTATCTAAAATTATTTCACCAAAATTAAACAAAAAATGAATTTATAAAAGAAATAAAACTGCTAGAAATGGAATATTTTTGATATTAGAATTGAATTAGGAGCCTATTTGTACTAAAGGAGTCTTTAGTAATAGTATAATTATATGTTCTGAGAATTCATCTAAAAAAATGTTCCTTTGCTAGTCATATTTAATTTTTATGAATACTGTCACTTTGAGCAACTTCATAGTTTATATGTTAAAGCTTTATTTTAATTTGAAGTTTATATTTGAATCAAAATTTTAATTAAACAGTGGTGGAATCTCTCTTCAAAAAGCAAAAATAAAAAAATTCTGTTTTATTTTTACTCTGATAAAAGGTAATAACTTTTATTTCAGAAATTTGGTGTCTATCTTTTATTATTGTCTTGCTATTAAAGCTAACACAAATATATCAAATTGAATCTAAATAAAATATTATATTTCATCTGGCACAACATATTGTGATTTGTTAACCTATTTTCCTGATTTACCTATCTCAAATCAATTTAGACACCTGATGATTGTATAAAGGCATTTTCCAATGATTTATCATCTGTTTAATATTTTAAGATTCTTAGTGGCATATTTATTATGAAACATATCTATCTCATTGATGGTTATCCTCTTCTTTTTACACTATTAACCTTTCTGGGTTTTTAATGAATTATATCATTTTATAATATTTTTAAAATAAGACTATTTCAATCTAATTATTTATATATCAAGTTAAAATTATGATTGAGTATTTTTGTTGTTGTCTCAATATTTTCCACAAATCTTTGCTAGCACTTCAAAAACGTTATTGCTTCTTCATTTTCATTGTCCAACTTTTATATTCATAGAAAGTCAAAGGAAACATTATTGTTTCATTAGTTATGATCCTTCCATCTCAAGACTTTTTACCATATTTTTTACTGCAGGTTTGTTTAATGTGACTGATAACCATATGGTAATGAAAAATGATGCAAGAAAGACAAAATCTATTGTTAATTTCTATGTTTTTATCAGCAGTTTTAAAGTCTGTCTTCTTCATATTACCCATAATCCAATTTTTTTATTCTGTTAGCTTTCCTAATAAGTATATACAGATATTATGCATTTTCATCAGCGTATCTAATATTTTTGATGTTTTCCCATCGATCCTGAATAATATTTGTCTTTGTTTAATCTGTTACCATCATTATATATTTGGACTACAAGTTGAATGAATAGAGTGACAATATCAAACTCTTTATCAATATGAAACTAGTTTGCTTCATTATAGCTATTTTAATAATAGCTTCTAGTCTTATATGGATAATTTTGTATGAACATTGAGATTTTAGACTTTACAGATTGTGTTTTGAAATTATTAATTGTAAATAAAATTTATTTTTAAACTAAAAAAAAATCATATAATTATATATTGCTATTTGTAATGCAATTGAAAGAATAAATATTTGTAATGACTATCGATAACTGACCATTCATGAATCTAAATATAAAGTATATGGTTTATACTATAAGAAAATTAGTAAGTTTAATTTCTAAACTTGCTTTCCATACCCTTTGCATTAGAGTTTTCTGATAATGTAATTACGATTCATTTAATAAAATCTCTTTTTAAACTTGATAATAAGAAAAAATTAGATTGTTATCTGTTATTTGATGCAAATCAAACATTTTTATGCTTGCAAATATCAAAATTACATAATTCTAAAATGTCACTATTGTTTAAACCTAATCTTATATCTATAATCATGCACTATCTGTGGTGATATATATCTGGGGTTGCCAACTTTTGTGTTCATAAGATCTACTTTTTATTTTAAAAATGTGTTGCGATCGACTTGATGTTATAGGCGATGGACTTGTTGTCATGGGAGTGGTCTTTGTGTAGGAAGGTGTGAAATACATACTATTTTTATATATCTACCTAGTAAAAATTAACAATTATTTAATGGGCCAAAAAACTCATGTCCAGTGGCATTAAAGCAACATGAGTAATTATTAACAATATTTATTAATTCAAATTAGCTACATTAAATCAAGATTAAACATATTATTTTCAATAATGATACGGTTTAGTGGACTTCATCTATCTAGAATTGAAAAAAAATTTAAAACAAAAATAACAAAAAAAACTTGAAAATCTTGACTTAATTTGTTTCACTCGTTACCCAACAGCTCTTGCCAGATTGGCCTCGCGATTGACCAAAAATGGCTTTGCGATCGACTTGTTGGACACCCCTGATATATATCATTGATAAGTCTTTGCATGGGACAATTTAAAAATTACCGATTGCAATATCTTGATTTCAGTAAAAATCTATCTTTTCAATTGCATTCAACTGAAACTATTACATCCTTACATAATAATCTTATTACTTATATGAAACTGATGGATAGGTCATGGATACACACGTAATGTAAATTTTTTCATTCTCTTTATTCTTAATATAAAAGTTTAAGTAGAAAAAGTCTTGTGATTTTTGTTGTTTGACATGTAGTGTAAGAAATAATGTTATCTTCTGTCATCTAGGATATACTACATCAGTAAACCATCTCTCTATAAAATTTATGATCAAGGACTTTACAATATTCATATTTTAGCAGAAATACTAAATTACCAATTGAATTGAAGCTAAATATTTATAAATCTCATAATTGATAGATATTATGCTTAGTATGAACTGATTTATTTTATTTTTTATATTTTTAGATAAGAAACAATAACATAATTTGATATTTATAAGATATTTCAGTAAGTATTCATTCATAAGTTTGCAGTTAATTGGTTTGACTACATCTGACAAGAGGTCTTTCCATTGTAATCCAGATACTGCAGTAGTTGTGATTGTAAATGCTATAAAAACCATTGCCTAATACCATGCCATTGCTTATTCTATTAGTATTTTGTAAAAAATTATATACATATGTGTGCTTTACATGTACGTGTAATCATAATTAATATATATATGTTTTATTTTTAGATATGATCTTAAGATTTATAAATCTGTTTTCTCATTGGTGTCTTCAGAGAATGGATGCAATCCTTTTCCAGTGTTTCTCAAAGATTTTCAACATATGGATTTAAAAAAGTAAAAGGTAAGAATAATAAGTATTAAATGATATATAATGAACTTAGTAATTGGAATAATTAAAATTTTCATTTATTGTTTGAAAGTATTAATAATTAGTATGAGATAAGTAAATTCTATCATCACAATAATTATATAGATCTGAAAGATTAATCTGATTATACTAATTTATATGACTGCCAAGAATTGTTATTGTCTTGACACATCTAATAATAGTAATGATAAATTGATTTACATTGAAATTTAAATCAAAATTGGTTAATAAAAAAAGTATGTTTACTTTTGTTATTTTTACATCACATGATCACATCACTATTTTCTACATCATTATGGTATGAAGTATTTGCTACTGTTTATATATTTTACAGTGTTTTTACCTGCATTGTCCATAATATTTCTCTTTTTGGTAAATTACAATACATTCTCAACTTTTAAATCACTATTATAATAGAAAAAAAAAATTTATTAAAATATTTACAATTAGGAATTGGTAATACTTCAACATAAATGTTGAACTAATCAAAACTGATATAATCTCTGAAGAATTGTATACCTAGTTAGCATATAAAGTGTTTAATGTACAACACAAAGTATTTCCAAATATTTTTAAATAAGATGGTGTTTTCACTGTTAATTCCTAATTAAATACTCCTTGCATAACATCTGTGAATTTAAACAGTAATAGAATATTACCATGTCAGATAACAGTCTCACTGACAATGGAATAAGAAACTGAAATAAATAGAATCATCAGCAGTCTAAATACTTCTTAGTAAAGGATACCATTCTAAGGTAATGTTTTCCACTTTTAATCCCAAGTTCAAGCTTTATGCATAACATCTGCAAATTCAACCATGAAATAAGCATTATTATTCCATAACTGTATTACTACAGATAAATAACAAATTTAGTTAAATAGAATTATCTTTAAAAAATATACCTCTTATAAATCTCTATTTCCACAAATCTTATATAATCATATATATGCAATATTGATAATAGTGAAGTATGTAGTACATTTTCTATTGTGTCTCTGACTTAAGTTGAATCCAGACTAGGTAAAACTTTATAAAAAATTATGTTCTGATCAGATTAGAGTTTATGTTTTAATTAACTGGTTACTAGCCTGAAATGTATGTATATTAAAATTATGTTAAGAGATAAAAATGATATTAAAAAGAAATAAAGTAATAGAGAACATCGAATATTAATTAAATAAAAATATTTAATCGAAATATTATAATGGGAACTAATTATGGAAAGGAAAAAGTAAAATCAAATAACAGAAAAAATTCAGTTAGTATCAGCTAACTACTAATTGAAGTTATAATAAAGATTGAACTGATAAAACTTTCCACCTGGATCCTTGTGAACTATATTATTACTCCAGACAATACAAGAACAAAAAAGTATAAAAAGACTAGAACAGAAAAAGAGTGCCATTTTTCTTCCATCTTTGTTGTTCAGGCCAACTGGATTCCCACTGGGGAGAAGCAATGGAAGAAACCACCGGAGGGCATCTTATTACCCAGGATCTCGGCTTCTGAAGGTATCCAAGCCGACTAGGGTTAAAACAGATCATCCCAATCTTGTTATAATTTTAAAATGTCTTAAGGGCATGCAGGATTAAAAGTCTTTAATCATGGAAAAGGTAATGTATTACCTTCTATTTGTTATTTAATTATTGAATATATATTAAGTGAAAGGACTTATATTCCAAAGCAATGGAGCAGGGACTTATATAATTGAGAAAAGTGTGAACTCATATGAATAGTATATCTTGATATATTTATATATCCTATTATTCTTGTATATGTATTAATGTGCGTAAAGAAATTGAGCTGCTGTGGGTTTTATTTCTTTTGTATTCTAAAGTAAATTAATTCCTAAAATAATTTGTTATTCTTACTCTGTGATTATAGAGCTAAGACATAGCATAGTCAACCCACTGAATTGTTATCTAATAATTCTTAGCTAAAGGATAAAATGATTGAAAAATATAATTAAAAGGATTATTTGGCAATTGACCAGTGTAGTGGGCTGTTGATGGATAGACGCATCATTTTTTTTTTTTTTAAAAAAAAAAACTGATTGGAGACATATTTTAGAAAAACATATTTAATTCATAATTAAAATATATTGATTTATTCAGAAGAAATTCATCTGTGACTAGGAATAAATAGTTTTTATTTGTTTTTTAAATTTAATTTAGGTACTGATTAGAAGTGTCTATTGATTATTTTTCTTATCTTTTCTTATAGCCTTCATGTGTTCTCGGAGTACTTCTGATGAATATTTTTGAAAGCCAGTGTGAAATACAACTCTCCATTGTGGAAAGAGGAAAATATGTTTTGTGGGTTTAGGGCTTTCACTTACTACAGAAGAAAGAATCCATTTTGTTCATCCCGCTAAAAAATGACTCCAACCTGAGAGATAGTAACAGCCAGGTATAATCATCTAAAAATATATGAATTTTTAGTTACAGCAATGGACGTAATATTAAATAACGATAGGGTTACATGATTAATAGTAGAAAAGGAATTGAGAAGTTTTAGAAATAATCCTAAATTTTATTAACAAAGCAATGTAAAATTTTTATTTATAATATAAAATATATTTTACTGAAATTGTAATTCTATCTGGATAATAAAGTTGTGAATTAATTTATTAGAAATATTTCCATATATTATTAGTTTATATGATAAATATAGTAAGGAATATTTGGGAAAAATTATAACATCATTCACCCTCTCTGTCACAACTTGATATTGCACAAACTGTCTGGTTGAAGAATCAAATCTGTATGTCATAGTGTGAAGAAGCTAGCTTCCAACTAAAGAACATATTTATTATGGAAGCCAGCATACAATTTGGTATTTAAGTTTCTAAAACAGATGCCAATAGAAAAATCTAATTGTCTATTTCAAATAAAGTAGCATTTTTCCTTTTACTTTGTTACTGTTTTTTTAACAGATTCATGTAAATTGTATACCATGTTGGACACTGTTCAGTTTTCTCTTACTTAATACATTCATTTTTTATTATAGTCTGAATAATGCCTGCAATAAATGTTTTGTATTGAATGCTTTATTTTTCTAGGGTTAAATAAGTAAGAATACTTTGCTGGTTCTAAGGCACACAATGGTTTGAATGCTGAATAGAGACTACATTAGGTATTATAAGAAAATCCTTTATATGTTAGATATGTAAGAATACTGATTCAAGTCAAAGTAAAAACTTCAAAAGAGTGCTTGATAAGAAAATAATTGATGGACTTCAAAATAAGCTCAGATATATAAAAATAAAGAATTACAATACTTTGATATCAATTTAAAACACATTCCAATAATATGAGATATGTAGTTATATTTAAGTTAAAATTTTTTTAGATTTGCTGAAAAATACACTTAATGTAGAGCAGATTAAATAATCCATCTACCCATTCTGTTTAAGCAAAAAATACTTCCTATCAGATTAAACAGAGAATCATTAATATTTAGATAAAATTTATTGCAAACTGATCCATATAATATTTTATTTAATGTTCAGCATAATATGACATTGAATGGTATGGATTGTTTTTTGTAATATCTGAAATTCTCATAACAACAGCAATAAAAAAAAGACAAAATAAAAATTAAAAAAATTCTGAATAATTATCATTTAAGCAATTTGTTATTACTTTTCAATGTTACCTGGAAATTGGTTCGCTCTACAAAAGAAGAATAAGAAGAAATCTACTTACATTTCATAACAAAAGAACGTTTTATATTGGGAATAATGCTAATGCTTTGATTTTCTTTCTAGACTTAATTTATCAACATACTAACGTGATGAAATCTCAACAATAGGAAATAAGTTGAGGCATATACTCTCACATAAAATTTAAAGGATGAATATGATTTAGAAAGATAATATTTTGAATGATCACAAGTAAAATCCATTTTGTCAAAGGATAATCTACTTTAAGAAGAAAATTTATAAGCTGATTTAATTAAAAATAAAATGATTATCTAGAGTATATTTGTATTCTAAAATACTTTTGTCAAAGCATTCTTTGATAATTTATCTTGCACAAGATTATCTTAATATAAGTAATACTTAAGTTTTGTTATATTAATGCTTGTTTTGCTTAATAAGATATCCACTTGTGATTGCTTTGAGAAAAACTCATCAATTTGGTAATAAATCATCTGATTGTCATCAGTGATATTTAAATACTTTAAATTAAAACAGGCAAAACTCACTATGCGTATTGCCACTCACTGCAAGCTAGAGTAATCAATGAATTCCAGAAGGTTTATGCATAAAATCCCCATCTAGTGCCTACTCATCCAATATCCCCAGACTAGTTTCTGGCTTATGGTCTTCGTCAGTGAGGAGCCTTGGATCTGAGAGTATTAGATAGGGATTTTATGCACAAGCTTTCTGGCATCCATTGATTACTCTAGCTTGCAGTGAGTCGCAATACATATAGTGAGTTTTGCCTGTTTTAATAACAGTTATAAGCAAGCATAAGAAATGGTGATCATGTGATGTTTATTGATTTAAATACTTTCCATATTAAGTTGTGAAATAAAAAAAAAATTGTATTATCTCAACATCAGCAAATCTTCATTCACTTGAAATTTCTGATTAAAGATGCTGCTGCTGATATATTGTTCAGGGTTATAGTTATTATTTTCTCTACAGCAATGTTATCAAGTACAATGACAGTTAGATTGCCTAAAAATCATAAATAGCTAATTGTTTATGAAGTATATATGGAGCAGTCACTGGGGAAATAATAATTTATTAGCTGAAAACTGGATTTATCATTTCAAAGAATATCCATAAAATCATTGCTTAATTTTTCATTTCTTTTTTACGACCCCTTGTCAAAAATATAAGAATTTAACACAGAGAAATGAGCAATTTACAGCTATTTTCTCATCATAGTATTAATAAAGTGTAAAGAATATGGAATACATGTGTAATGTGCCTTGGAGGAATAACAGTCTTGAAATACATAATTTCTGTTAATCAAAATATAATCCAATTCTGCTGTATCTTCATTTGGATGCTTTCATGTTCATTTCCGTTTAATATTTTTTTTAAAAAAAAAAAAGAATTCATAATATAATTTTTTTCTTTTTCAGCAAACTTCAAATGATTATGTTCCCTCTCTCATTTCTATCACAATAACCAAATGCACCTACCGCACTTTCATCTTTCAAATGTTTACTAATTCTAGCGCTAAAGTCTTCCATGATAATTTTTAAATGTTTGATTTGATCAAAAGTCTTTTGTGCATCCATATAAAATTTTTCTATTTCTTCATCACATTGCGAACTTGTTGGGGTATAAACCTGAATTATCTGCATTTGATTACTGCTATTAAGTTGAATAATTAATCTTGCCACTCTATCCAATACACTACCAAGCTCCACAATATTATTCTTCCACTTATTATTTATAATGAATCCTATTCCACTTGTATTTCCAATGTTTGTGCCTTTGTAGTACAGTACATGTTCATTTTTTAAATTGTCTCTTCACCTTTTCTTCTAACTTCACAAAGTTCAATAATGTCCCATTTAATATTAAATAGTTACTATTCCAATTCTTGCAATCTTCCTTCACTTGTAAGTGATCTGCAGTTCTAAGTATCTAAATAGAAAGATTTTGATGTTAACTGAAAGGAGATTCTTTGATTCCTCTTGGAGATCTTAAAGGAACTGAGCAGGGCAAATTCCTAATGCTCACTCCATATATTCTTGTAACTATTATTACTATGTGATCATTCAGTGTGAACAATTTATTGGTTTTACCTCTTGAATTTAAGGTCAAGAAACATCATGACTTCTCATTTGCCTGATACCTCTTAAATGAAATATCAGTTGAGTTTTTTTGAAGGCAGAATGACTGTGTGTGTGAATGATTTATTTTTCCTAATAGACATTTACAATCATGACAGACAAAAATAAATCATGGCTCTTATTCTCAGGAGTTTGTAAAGTCACCAACCAAGGCAATAATTGGCAGCTGAAAGTGGAGGATGTTAAGAATTTCCTAATTGTGGGCACAGACTGTCGTTTGATGATCTTTTAAATAAATATTATAATGTGTAGAAATTTAATGCTATAATATTATTATTTCCAAAATTTGTACTATAATAGCTCTGACTCCATTCCCCCTCTCAATTTATTCTTAGTTCTTGTAATGATTCACATGGAATCTTCTGAGGTGTATATCTTAATAAACTATCTTTTAAAATATTCAATCCATCTAGATTTCCTTTCAATAAAATATCTTTTTGTCAAGAATTGTTTTAGTAAATATTTTCCTCTCAAAAATATTAGAAAATATGGAAAAGATTGACTAATTTTGGTTGCTTGGCAATATTTGAAAAATTACAGCATCATTAGACATTATTTAATTTATATGGATATTGACTTCTATATTAAAATCATTAGACTAGAGATCATTCTGATCCAAAATTCAAATTAGGAAACTTCATATTTTTAAAATTGAAAGATTATTAAAATTTTGATTTTTAGATTTATGTAATATATATTTTTAATAGTAATTAAAATTAAAACCTAACAACATTAAGATATTTTATTCCAGAATTGAAATAGGGCAATATTTTTTCAATATTTAGAAATATCAATACACATATATTTTTCTGCTAAATTTACTGTTATGATTACTTTTCAATATTTTATATCCATAAATATTTTGCCTTTGATCTCTGAATAACAAATCATCAGGAATTGTTAAATTATCTGATGTGGCAGTCATAATGTTTATTTCCATAATCTGTTAAATTGATATTGTCATCTGTCCTAAAAGTATGTTGTAATTAAATTCATTAGATTCATTTTACATAGTAAAGCATTAATTTTAATATTTACTATTTTTATTGATAAAAATTAAATCATTTACTATTGGGTTAATTGTGCAAATTAATAAAATCAATATGTCTATCTATTTTATAGTGATATCAAAATCCATTCCTGATTGAAAAATGTTTTTTTTTTTTAATCTAATTATTATCTGATATGATTACTGAATAGAGAATAATACAAATCTATTTCAGAAAAATTTTCTCAGGACAATAATATACTTTTAATAAATATTTTATTTGTAGAACCATTGCGTGAACTTTATCTTTATAAATTCTGTTTGTAATCTTATTCCAGTTCCATTTCATCTAAGTCATCATAGAAGTTTGAGATAGTATGCTTTTATAAGTTATTCCAAAGATCAATTCTGAATCATTGATTTTATTCCAATTATGAAATTGATTTCCAGAGTATTGGATAAATAGATTTGCTTTATTTTTTGGTATCTGCTTTTTAAAACTAACTGATTATTTTTAACTTGGAGAAATTTTTGGTAATTTTTGCATTTAATATGAGACAGTTCTTCCAATTTTTGCAATTTTTCTTCATTTGAAAGTGACCTGTAGTTGTAAGTACCTAAATAAAAAATCATCATCAAATGGCAACCAGGGTTCACAATCATATAATCAATCTTTACTTTTTCTTTTGAGAAAATCCATTGAACATTACTTTAGTTGCTTTAACATTTTATCTTTAATCATACTTTTTTAGTTCCATCTGATAACTTTTTTAACATTTCCTGAAGCAGTTTTTTTCAAAAGAAATAATATTTAAGTAATCTAGATGATAACTTTTTTAACATTTCCTGAAGCAGTATTTCCAAAAGAAATAATATTTAAGTAATCTAGATTTTGAAGATGATGTACTCATCATCTGCATAATCTAGATTACTTAAATACACACTATTTACTTTTTATTCCTTTGCATCACATTTTAATCCACAAAATATTTCTTTTAAAACTACTGTAAAATTTTTTGGAGATATGGAGCCATTTTCTTGCACATTCTTCTTAATATTAATCTTCTTAGTATAATTATATAATTTAATCATAGCTATTGCATTTTGATAAATATTCTTCAGAATATAACAATGTCCTTGATCTATGTCTTAATGATGCAAAGTTTTTATCACTGAAAAAATGCTTATAGAATCAAATGTCTTTTCATAATCTACAAATTCAAAACATAATGGTAACTCACATTCATTGTTTTTTCTATAGCTTCTTCCAACATTTGGATGTGTTACACCATGCTAAAACCATTTTTAAATTCTACTTGTTTTTTTTTTTTTTGGTTAGTTAAAATCCAAAATTCACTGTAGCCAAGTTGTAATTGTCTTAATAAAATTTAGTATAGAACTGATAAAAGACTGTAATTTGTAATATCTTCTTTATCATATTTTTTAAATATCAAAATTATTACTGCATTCTTTCAATTATCTGGTGCATCTAATTTACCAATAATTTTTCTATTTCTTTTAAGATATTGATGAAAATTCAATCATTACCAAAAGCTTTTTCAGAGATTTAATTGCATATCTCACTTCTTCATTTTAAAATACTGGGCAAATTCAAAGTTGTAGCAATTACATATGATACTTTGTTTTCTTGTTTTATATTGATGTATATATTTCTTTATAGAACTCTTACACACATTCATGTTATCTTTTTTTTTTATAATAATTCCATTTTTTCTTCTTATTACAGAAATTTTCTACCAATTCCAAAATGTTTTTTTACACTTCTGAGACTTTTATTCTCTTAAATAACTTTCCTTGCTAATTCACAATTATATTTTTTTTATATTATTATTAGTTCTTTTTCACACCATTTTATAAAACACTAGATATCCAATTCTTCTTAATGGGTCATTTTTATATATTTTTATATTCTTTCTTTTCTTCATACATTAATTTGTCTCAATAGAAAATTTACTGATTAATTGCTGCTTTCAGTTTTTAATAAAGTATCAGTTATCTTTTTAATTAATGATTTTATTCAAGTGTGAATCATCTTCAGAATTAGTTAATATTTGAAAACGATTTGCAATTTCTAATTTAAATTCATTGGAATGTTTCTGAAAATTAGGAATATCAACTGAGAACACTGCTGTTTTTAATAATTTTTGTTTCTCCTGTTTTGCATTAACATGTATTTTATATCTTACTGATCAATGATCACTTTCAAAATATAATCCAATTCTACCATATCTTCATTTCAATACTTCCATGTTTATTTCTGATTAAACATTTTCTGAAAAAAAGAATTCATAATGCAGTTTTTCTACAAATGTGACTAATCTGTGTCTTCTCTCATTTTTATTTTCATTTTCCTCACAGCACTTTCATCTTTCAATCATTTAGCAATTGTAGCATTAAAGTCTTTGATGACAATTTAAAAATGTTGTTTAGTCTGATCAAAATCTTTAATACATGCATCTGATACACTATCAATCTCCAAAATGTTTTTCTATTTTATATATATATATACTGAAACCAACTCCACTTGTATTTTTAATATTTGTGCCTTTATAGTAAAGTATGTTACCACTTTTTAAATCAATTGTTTCTTCAATTTTTTTCTTATTTCATAAAGTCCAATAATGTCCCATTTAAAATTACAGTTCTTTTTCCAATTCATGCAATTTTCTTTCATTTGAAAGTGATTTGCAGTTATAATTACCTAAATAAAAAGTCATTGTCAAATGGCCACTTAGATCCATAATCAGTATTCTTACCACCCTTTGTCTTTTCTCACCAACTCTGCTTTAGCTGGTGACTTTATAGCCTCCTGGAAAATCAGTTATGTATATACAATAAAACTAATTGTTCACTTTCTGTAATGAGCAGAAAGTAGCAGCAAAGTATTAATTAAATAATAAAAGACATGATTTAAAAAAAAAAAAATCAAAATGGGTAATTATTTGGAACTTAGTTTAGTTGCTTCATTGGTCATTCTTGGCTATTCAATTTTTTCTTGATGATCAGCAAGAATTTAGTGGGAATTTGACTTGTTCGTAAATTTGCTTAATGTGCTAATGATTTTACATTAAGCATCCCTTAGGAACTTATAAGCTTCATTGTTTTTAAGGGAAGACATGATTAATGATTCAATATTACAGTTATTCTGATTGTTTACTGGAGATTTGGAGTAGTTATTGAAAATTCTGAGTTACTTTTCTTCCAACATGTTATTAATCTTGGTAGATAATTTATTCCCAATGATTGCTTTATTGCATCTTTATTCTACATTAACAGTTTTTCTTAGTATCCAATTAATATTCTTGAAAATCTCTCATCACAGTAACTTCTGTCACATGTACATTTTTCTCTGCTTGGGAGGGGGGGGGTCATCTTAAAAGCTCCAGAGATGAATTGTCTAAAAATTTGTAATACAATCTTTTGGTCAGTAGGAACACTAAAAGATAGCCAGTAAATAACTTAATTAAGTGATTATTGTAGTTGCTTGATGTCTCAGTGGCACAATAAAGTCATTTCTTTATCAATATTTGGACCAAGGTGAAAAAACAGCAACAAAAATAATATAAATATTATTTAAGACATATATATATATATTTAATAAATTATTTTATATTAAAAAATAATTGATATACAGCAGCATATAAATAACACTCCAACATTTTGACTATATTCTTTTATAATCTTGACCAAAGAACAACTAAAAAATACATTAAAAACCAATAAATATAAATACAAATATTCCACAATACTCTTATTTTAAAACTTCTAACAAATAATTTTAAATTTAATAAAAAAATGTAAAATTTAAGATTATTTGTTAGAAGAATTTTAAGGTAAAAGTTATTTGTATTTGTTATATGTATTGGATTATTGTGGAATATTTATATTTATTGTTTTTTTTATGTATTTTTTAGTTGTTTCTTGATAAAGACTATAAAAGAATATAGTCGAATAGTTCATATAATAAAATAAGGTTTATAAAGAAGAGCATGTGTTTATTTATATATTGAAATTAATGGGCTATTTTTAAAATAGGAGACTGTAATTGTGTTATTGATTTAATTTATTTGATATGATAATATGTATTTCATTTAGCTTTTGAAATTTTTATAGTTCACATTTGCATTTAGATAAGTAATTGCATCATATATATATATTCTAAGGCAATATGTAACTTGCTTATACTGAAAGTTTCATATATGTAAGTAGAGGGTTTGAACTCAGCCTTTTTCAGTCTATTTGTCCTCCATTCCATCTCAAGCAACTAACACAGATGATTGCACACATGTCAAAATGATACACAATCCTCAATAAATGTATTTTATGCAGAACCAATACTTATCAGTTGGGCCAGATCATAATCTCCCACACATATATACAATCAGTGCTTGGTTTATATTAAGATAGTAATTTCTCAAACTTTAATGGACAGGCTTAAATCCTCTCACTTTTTCAACTATTCAACTATCCATCTCATTGAAAAACCAATGATGGAATGCTCAAAGCCCTTATTGGATGTGATGTTGTAGTCATACTATGTAAACATTATGTCAAACTAACCCCTCATTAGTGGACCATTACATACCCATATATATTAATGGAAGAGGGATGGGCTGAACTTATATTAAGATATAATCTATTTCCCAAGTAATATATGATTTTAAGGTAATATGCAACTTGCTTATACTGAATGTTTCATATGTATAAGTAGAGGGATTTGAACTCAGGATTTTTCACTCTATTTTTCCTCCACTCCATTCCTTGGGTTTTCAGTGAAATGGACAGTTGAATAATTGGAATGGTGACAGATTGAAGCCTGTCCATTAAAGTTTGAAGAATTACTATATTATTATAAACCTATCATTGATTGTATATGTGTGGAAGATTATGATCTGACTCAACTGATGAGTGCTGGTTCTGCACAAAATACATATATTGGGGATCATTTAGCTTTTTTGCATATGTGTGATCATATGTACCAGTTGCTTGAGATGATGTGGAGGCTAAATAGATTGACAAAATCCTGAGTACTTACATATATGAAACATTCAATATAAATAAGTTACATATTGCTTAGTATAAGTTCAGTCTATCTTTCATATTAATATATATGGATACGTAATGGTCTGATAATATAAGGGGTTAGACTGGTGTAATATCTACATGGGTATGACTACATTATCAAATCCAATAAGAGTTTTGAGCATTCCATCATTGGTTTTTCAATGAAGTGGATTGTTGAATAGTTTGAAGAGTGAGAAGATTGAAACCTGTCCTTTAAATATTGAGGAATTGCTATCTTAATATAAACCAAGCACTGAATGTATGTATGTGTGTGAAATTATGATCTGGCCCAATTTATGAATGCTGGTTGTGCATGAAATATGTATAGTGGGGATCATATATATTTTTTATATGTTACATGTATCAGTTGCTTAAGATGGAATTGAGGACAAATCTACATATATATATATTCCACATAAATCTGTGGATATAATGACTAATATACATTAAATTGCTACAGAAATGAGATTGCTGATAATTGAAAGGAGAGTCATTGATTCCTATTGGAGTCCTTAAAGGAACTGAGTAGGACAAATTCCTGATGTCCACTTCATATGTTCTTGTCATTGCAGCTGTTATTACTATGTGATTATTCATATAGTATATGAAAATGGATGGGCTGCTCATCAGTATGTACTAGCCAGTGTGGTTGAGTTTATTGGCTTTTTGGAGTTCAAGATCAAACAATATTATAGTCTTCTCAGTTGTCTGATGCAACAGAATGAATGTGTGTGCGAATGAAAAATTTTTTTTCTAATAGATGTATACAAACATGACAGACAAAAATAAATCATGACTCTTATTCCCATGAAGCTGTTAAGTCACTAGTTAAGGCAACAGTTGATAATTGAAGGTGGTGGAGGGTGCTAAGAATCTCCTGATTGTGGATCCACGCTGCTATTTGATGACTTTTTATTTAGGTGCTTACAATTGCAGATCACTTTCAGAATGAAGGAAAATTGCAAGAATTGGAAGAAGTGTTTCATATTAAATGGGACATTATTGGACTTGGAAAGATAGAGACGATTTAAAAAGTGGATATGTACTGTATTACAAAGGCACAAACATTGGAAGCACAAGTGGAGTAGGATTCATTGTAAATAAAAATTGGAAAAACAACACTATGGAGATTGATGGTGTATCAGGCAGAATGGCAAGATTCGTTATTCAACTTAATAACAGATACCAAATACAGATAATTCAGGTTCAAGCTTCAACATGTTCTCATAGTGATGAAGTAGTAAAAGATATTTATATGGATGCACAAAAGGCTTTTGATAAGAGTAAACAATATTTTAAAATTGTTTTGGGAGACTTTAATGATAGAATTGGTAGACAAATAAAAGATGAAATTTCTGTAGGTAAATTTGGTTATGGTACTAGAAATGAGTGAGGACATAGATTTGTGGAGTTTGCAGAAAAAAAATATATTATGAATTCTTTTTTTTGAAAAAAATGTTAAACAGAAATGGACGTGGAAGCATCCAAATGAATATACAGCAGAATTAGATTATATTTTGACAATTCAAGATTATAATGTCCTTAATAAATTCAACATAGAAAGGGATCATCAATTAGCAAGATATAAGATATGTGTTAATGTAAAACTAGAGAGACATAAATTATTAAGAAAAACAATATTTACAGTTGATATGTCTAATCTTCAAAAACATTCTGATGAATTTAAATTAGAACTTGCAAATCGTTTTCAAGTATTAATAGAATTTAAACATGATTCAGATTTTAATGAAATTAATAAGAAAATAACTGATACACTTTTGAAAACTGTAACAAAGATAGTTGGTAGAAAAAAGAAATTGACCAATGAAATTTCTACTGAGACTAAAAAATTTGTGAAGAAAAGAAGGAATATGTATAAAAATGATGCATTAAGAAGGATTGAATATCTTGAATTTTATAAAATGGTGCAAAAGAGAGTTGATAGTGATATAAGAAAACATAATTGTGAACTAGCAAGAAAATCTGTAAAACAACATTTTGGTATTGGTAGGAAACTTATATCTGCAATAAAAAAATAGATGGAACTATTACTAAAAAGAGAGATGATATCATGAAATGAATAGAAGAGTTCTATAAAGAATTATATAGTAATAAAGAACAAATACCGCATACATCTACTACATCTTTTGAATTGCTCAGGATTTTATATGAAGAAGTGAGACAGGCAATTAAATTTATGAAGAAGGGAAAAGGTCCAGATAATGATGGAATTATAATACAATACATTAAAAGAAGCAGATGAAGAAATAGAAGAAATTTTTTTTAGCAAAGTTATATACTAAATGTCTAAATGATAAAGATGGACCAGATAGTTGGAAAAATGCAGTATTAATATTAATATTTTAAAAAGGTGGTAAAGAAGATATTAGAAATTACAGACCTATCAGTCTTTTATCAGCTTTATACAAAATTTTTTACCAAGATAATTACAATGCAACCAACCAAAAGAACAAGCTGGATTTAAAAGTGATTTTAATACAGTAGGTCATATCCTAGTATTAAGAGAAGTTATAGAAAGGACCAATGAGCATGATGAGTTGCCATTATGTTTTGGATTTGCAGATTATGAAAAGACATTTGATTCTATAAGTATTTCTTCAATGATTAAAGCATTCGATCATCAAGGTATAGACCCAAGATATTATTATATTCAGAAAAATATTTATAAAAATTCAGCAATTAAATTACATAGTGAAACTAGGAAGATTAATATAGAGAAGAATGTAAGATAGGGTGACTCCATATCTCCAAAACGTTTTACAGCAACGCTACAAGAAGAATTTTGTGGATTAAGAAGTAAGAATAAATGGGGATTATTGAAGTCATTTAGATTTTGCAGATGATGTTGTTTTTGCAAATAATGTGTCAGAGCTTCAGGAAATGTTGCAACAGTATTAGATGAAAGTAGGACTAAAGGTAAATGTTAAAAAGACTGAAGTAATGTTCAATGGAATTTCTCAAAAGATGAAAATAAAGATTGATTATGATGAGTTAAAAGAAGTTAACAACTACAAAACCTTGGTCAGATTATTATTATAAATGAATGTAACAAATGAAATTAATCATAGAATTAAACTTGGTTGGAATGCTTTTGGTAGAAATAATATAATATTAAAAGGAAATATGCTCATGTGTTGAAAAGGAAGGTTTTTAATAAATGTGTTTTACCAGTTCTAACTTATGAATCTAAGACGTGGACATTTAGTAGAAGAGCAATATAGTAATAGAAGAGCAATATAGAGACTTCAGACCACTCAAAGAAGTACGGAGAGATGCATGTTAGGAGTAACAAAAAAAGATTGAAAATGCAATATATGGTTTAGAGAATAACCAGGTGTTATACTAACATCATTAAAAAAATTAAAAGACTGAAATGAAGTTAAGCTGGTCATATTTCTAGAAGAGATGATAATAGATGGACAATTGAAATATTAAACTGGATTCCAAGAGATTGTAAAAGACCCAGAAAGAGACCACGTGAGATTGATGGATTAAATAAGAGTGCAGGAGTGATATGGAGTAGAGAGGCTAGAGATCAGAGAAGATGGATTGAACTTGTAGAGACCTTCATCCTGCAGTAGATTGATGATGATGTATTAAATATTTTTAAAACTGTTTCATTGGCCTTTTGAAGCAGAGCATCTTTGTTAAAGTTAGATTAAAATTCATTATTAATGTGAATTGTTATATATAAACACATTATAAATTACTGAAAACAGTGAACAATGCATGCTGAGTTGAACACTATTAGCTCCTTGGTTAATGAGATGTTTTGCATTGATTATACTTTTATTATTTCTAAACAAACAATTGTTTGTTAATGGCATAAATGTTTAAAGAATATCAATATATGTTCGTTAGTATACTTAGCTCTGTTTTAGAGATAAACATGTTTGGAAAGAAATAATAAAAAACATAAAATAAAAAAGGTTTGACAGATAGTCAATGCAAAATATGTTATTAACATAAGAGCTAATAATAGCTTTCATTCAACATGTACTGCTTTTTAATTTATAACGTAACGTGAATCTAGCTTTAACAAAAATCTTATGCATGGAATTCTGATTAAGCAGTTTTAAATACAGTACAGTCCATTCACTTACGCAGAATAAAATTTTATGTATTAACATGGTTTAATTATTTTCTTTATATATATAAATAAATAAAATTGTGTCCATTTTTTTCATAAAGCAATTTTTTGATATGAAAAGATTAATAATTAATTCATTAATGGCATTCATTTATTAGATGTAATGTAATGACTTTTTGGTTCAACCAGATGGTTTATTAATTGAATCAGTAATGATTCTCTTTTAGCCTAATGCTTAACGAACGCAAGGAATGTTTTTTTAAATGAATGCTTATGTTTATTTGTAAGAAAATAAACAGGAAAACATTATGTTAGATGTTTGAGTTTTTATATTTTATTTTTCATTTGATATAAGAATATTTGGGTTGTATTAAAATGAAATGCATAAATATTTCCCACCAGTAGACCAAATTTTTTGAAGTAATGTATCTGGATTTCTTAACTATGTGGGATGATTTAATATTTGATATATATATAAAAACGAGGAGATAATATATATTAAATAGAGAAACATTTAAACTGTTGATGTTATTAAGAAACTATCAATTACTACTAATTGACAATTCCTGAGGCAAAGCAAATTTTTCTCATAACAGCTCTTTTGGTCGGGATCTATAAAGTAAAAGAGGTCCTCTTTTACTTTAAACCCAAGTTCTTATATGGGTTTAAACCCAGAAAGCTATTTATTATAGGTGTGAGAATATGAAAGAATAACATTCTGCAAATAATATTTTTAACTTCTCCAGATAGTTATGTATGTTGCAATGAATATTTATGTAGATTTTATTGTATAGATAAGGAGATAATATCCATTAAATAGAGAAACACTTAAACTTTTGGTATTACTAAGAAACTATCAATCATTACTAATTGATAAATTCCTAAGGCTACGCAAGTTTTTTTTTATAATAGCTCTTGTTGGAGGTCTTTAAAGTAAAAGAGGTTTTCTTTTACCTTAAACCCAAGTTCTTATATGGATTTAAACCCAGAAAGCTATTTATTATAGGTGTGAGAATATAAAAGAACAATATCTTTCTTGACATTCTGCAAATAATATTTTCAACTTCTCCTATGTGTTGGATTAAATATTTATATGGATTTTATTATACAGATGAGGAGATAATATCATTAATTAGAGAAAATTTTAACTATTGAAGTTACTAAGAAACTATCAATTACTACTAATTGACAATTCCTGAGGCAAAGCAAGTTTTTTTTTTTATAATAGCTCTTTTGTTGACTGTCTTTAAAGCAAAAGGGGCCCTCTTTTACTTTAAATGCAAGTTCTTATATGGATTTAAACCCAGAAAGCTATTTTTTTATTGCTTTGCCTCAGGAGTTGTCAATAGTAGTAATTAATAGTTTCTTAGTAACATCAAAAATTAAAGTGCTTCTCTATTTAATGGATATGCTCTCCTTATCTATATAATAAAATCCATATAAATATTTAATTCAACATATACAACTTTCTGGAGAAGTTAAAAATATTATTTGCATCAAGAAAGTTATTATTTTCACACTATAATAAATAGCTTTCTATGTTTAAATCCAAGTTTTTGGATTTAAAATAAAAGAGGACCCCTTTTGCTTTACAGACCCCCCCCCCCCCCAACAAAAGAGCTATTATGAGAAAAACTTGATTTGCCTCAGGAATTGTCAATTAGTAATAATTGATAGTTTCTTAGTAACATCAAAAGTTAAAGTGTTTCTCTATTTAATGGATATTATCTCCTCATTTATATAATAAAATCCATATAAATATTTAATTCAATATATATATAATTATATATGTGTGTGTGTGGGAGATGATGATTTGGACCAACTGATGAGTACTGGTTCAGCATGAAATACGTGTATTGGAAATCATTTATCTTTTTCACATATATGTGGACATGTGTATCGTTGTATATGATAGAGTGGATGACTAAAGATAGCTTGAAAGTCTGCATTCAAATCCCCTCTACTTACATTTTGTTTAAAGTATATACTATACTTGTATTTGAATATTATATATATATAGTAGTGAAAAGCCACTCTGTCTTATATTTACTGCACAATTTGTTGCAGTTGTAGAATAGCTGACTCAAGAGCTAAAGATTTCTGAATTGATTCTATGTTGAGAAAAATAAAAAAACAGTCTCAACTTTGACAATTGATTGAAGTGGTTGTGTGTTTGGGGTTTGAACACTATATGGCCCAAATATCTGACTATATGCTCTTTTTTTTGGCTCCAATGTTCTACAAAACACAAGTTTGATGATAGTAAATAATGAGTACAGATGGTATATATCTGATTAATAGAATAAAATCATAAGAAAAAAGAAAATGACAGTAGTTTGATTCTTTGATTATTTTAATAAGAAAAAGTGTAAGTCAAAATTTAGTTTAAAAAAAAACTAATAAATTTAAATATTTTATTTTTGAACATGGTATTCTATTTGTTAACATTTATCATAAATATTAAGCAAATTTTATCATTTTTTTATTATAAAGTTAAACAATTAATTAATGAAAAAATATACATATTTTCCTAAAAGAATAAAAAAGGCAAAGATCTTATTTCAGTCTTATTGTATGATTAGTTGTTTAGAATGTCTTGATTTTATTTATATAAATTGTTTGATTGAAGATAGGTGAAACAATTATATAATAAAGTATGGCAAGCAATAATGCTAGATCATTGATGGTGATATTTTCCACCCCTTAAATTATTTTATTCTATCATCTAAATATATAGTTATATTACAGTTCAGTGCATCTAACAAATGTGAAACAAATAGCAATTTACTTGAAAAATTCCATTATTAGTGAGTTTCTATTATTATACAGAACAGAGGAAGAAAAATATTGTTCGTTTCTTGAAATTCTAGCTATGTCATTGACTGATTTTATATTAAAAATAATTTAAAATTTTCCTTCTAAAAAAGTAATCTTAAAAGTAAACAATATAATTTTTGTTATAATCAATTTCAAATGAATAAAGAATGTTGAAAATATTAGCTATTTATTACTACGATTACATACTTACAAATGGAAAAGATGGAAATAACAAATTTATTGATAAAAAATGATTATACAAAAAGTGAAGTTTTGGCTTTTATATTAAGATTAGATAATGATAAAGATAATTTGAAAACTGAAGTTAAATCAATAAACAAAGATAATACTGTAGAAAGTCAAAGATATGGGTTTAAAGGTGAAAAAATGTATATACAGAATTAAATTACATAAACATTTTTAGAAAAGTGTTGAATTATAAAAAGTCAAAAATGTGATGAAATATGACTTTTTTATTGAAGTCAGAAATGCTCATACCAGTAAGCCCAAAGAAATCAGCTATTATATTTATTTCTAACCTATAAAATTTAAAGTCTATAAAATTTAAATTTTATTTTCTATCCCATTTCCATAGCATTATCTTAATTATTTTTTTTCATTCAATAACTTTAGTCACTGTAAAAGCTAAAAACATTTTTTATATAGTTATGGAATATCTACATTCTAGTAATAAATAACTAATATTTTCAATATTCTAATACCTCACATTGTTCCCTTTATAAATATATTCTATTGCCAGTGTGCCTGTTCAAGCTTTAATTAAAATAATAGTTTATAATTTTGATTATTAAATTATTCATTTATATACATTTTTTTTTTCCATTTTTCATATTTGCTTTCCATCTTTCTAATTTTTTTTTTGTAGAGATAGTATTCTCCTATTTTAATCTTACAATTTTCATAACACATTTTTCTCTAATTCTTTAACACATTTTAGTATTTTTCTTACTTTATTTGTTTGACTTTTTTTAAAAACTCAATTAAAAATCATTTTAGCTATTCTATTATTATCTATAAATTACACCAAATTAAACATGCTTTTTGCATATTCTATGTAAAAACTTGATTTTCCCATCTTTCTTTGATTGCTTCATTTGCTGTTCACATATTTGCATCTTTCTTTTTGTAAAAAGTTATTTCCAAGATATATAATATTTTTTTATGAGCACACATTATTCCCATATGTTAAACCTGTTAACATGACTTCCTTTCATACAATTACTGCTATATCAAATCTCAGCTCTTTTTTATTTTATACCATTTATCAATTTTATTTTACAATCATGCAAATAATATTTTTGATTCCTCGAAATAATTTTATTTATTTACATCTTTCTTATTTATCTTTCTTATAAAAATAAAAGAACTTTCTTTCTTTAACATTTACTCACTTTTGTATAAGTCTCTAAAATATTTTCTTGTCTTTTTTTTTTATATTCAAGAAGATATCAGAAAAAAAACTGATTAAACCTACAATTCTTGGTCCTAATCAGTGTATTGCAACTTCATTTTTTTTTAAACATAATGAAAAATAATATAGAAGTTATATCATTGCCTTGATTCTATGTTATTTTTTAACTCTAATTCATTATTTTTATATAATTTCCAAAATGGATTTACTATTGATCTATCCATTGCCATATTTGAGAATGTTATAAGCTGAAACACATATATACTTCTCCTGTTCTGTTTTCTCTTCCATCAATTTATTTTTTAACTTTCACAAAATCAAATAATTTATAAACTTCAGAAGTTGTTGCAATTGATCTGTAATTAATTAGCCTTCTATGGTTTTTATTATTATTTTCTAAGTAATATTTATACTACCCAGCCATATATAGCTTTTGTTTTTCAATTTTTTTAAGTGTTCTAGTCAATTTTCTGTAAATTTAATAATTCTTTTATTATATATTTTTTATGATTGTTATCTCTTTTTTTTTTTTCAAGTCTAAATAGCTTTTTATATTCATTATATAGTTGTTTAAAAATAGCCATCCTCTTTATCTACAGCTAATTTCTCTTTCCTCATTATCAAATAAAACAATTTTTTCCTCCTATTTTATATTTCCAAAATTTTTTACTTCCTTCTTTTCCAATTTTATTAAAGTCCTCTAATAATTTATTATTTAATCTCATTCTTACCCTATAATTATCCAGCATACATTGTAATACAGAGAGTGTACCGATAACTCAAACAAGCTCTTAATTGATAAGTGTGGTATGAAAAAATATTTAAAATCTCTATCCATAACCTTCCCATCTCCAGACCAATTGGTTTCAAGCTTATGGCCCACGTCACTGGAGAGCTAGAATATTCGGGCACTAGATCTAAAATATCAACTCAAAACCCAGCACTTATTTCATACATAATATTTAAGTAGAAACTTTGAAATTTTCAGACATGACAATGTCTTTAAATCCACTTGGTCTGGAGATGGGAAGGTTCTGGATAGAGATTTTAAATATTTTCTCATAATGCACTTATCAATTAAGAGCTTGTTTGAGCTATTGGTACGCTCTCTGTATTACATTTTTGTAAATACAAGCTTATAAAAGTAATGTCACGTTATATATAACTTGCTTTTTTGATTATTAGCATACATTGTAATAATGATAATATAGTATTACTTCTTAATAATACATTGTTATAAATTATTATTCAGGTTGTTTAATTAACAAATACTAGTAATTTATTATGTTCTTCAAGTCTAAACTTCATAAAAAACAAGTCTCTATCTACATAGATCCAAATTCTATTATAAAATAAATATATTTTAATTTTTCTTTAATAAGATTGACAAACAAAAAATCAATATATATAAATTCCCATTACTTATTCAATGTTTACATTTATAAATCCATTAAAAAAAAAAATTAAGTATATATTTATACTCTTCAAATAAAATAAACAAAATCTGAATGTAATTTGGAAGGAAGTAAAGTTAGTTATTTTTTCTTAAAATAAACTGGGATAAAGTTAGTTATTTTCTCTTAAAATAAACTGGAATACTATCTACTATTGTTAGAGATTTGCAAACTAAAGATCTTAAAATAGCTAATTTAAAAAATAAAAAAAATTTCTTAATTAGAAAATCCTTCCTTTAAAAATAATTATGCAAAATAAATTAATTAGAAAAAAACTAAATTTCACTTAATTTTTGAAATACCCTAATTAAATTTAGAGAAATACTGAAAGAGTATATAAAATCAATACAGACAACTCTTGCACTAACTGATTGTTGTAGGAAGCAAAAAGAAGTTCACTTCCCAGGATGACCAGCCCATAGGTAAATTAAACAAAGTTAGAAAAACTAGTACAGGTCACATTTGATCTTTATTTTTATTTAAGCTTTAGGCTAAATGTTATGTTAATATATATACAAGTTAGTTACAAGTTAATATTTTATGTAATTGAATTATGAAATTGTATATATTGTAAAGCAAAATTATGTCATAAATTCATACAATTATAATTAAAAGATAATCACTTTGAATTGCCTAAGTAATCTTTTCCAGATTTGTTAGAGCATGAATATAGCTTAATAACAAAGGAACATGTATATGTAAATATGCATGAACTGATTTTCCATAATTTTGGAAAATCCCTCAAAGCAAGGGCAACACATTGAGACAATCAATAGTGGTTTTATAGAGTTATTTTTAATTCATGGCATTACACTGTATGTAGTTCATTTTTCTCTATACTGTGCATTTTTCACTATTGTGTATTTGTAAAAGGATCATTGATTTTCGATTTATTCTTTAATATTTCACAATAATTTTTCCAAATATATGGAGTTCCAATGCTCTAATTGCATGGTAAGCTGATTTTATCATAAAAATTTTTACTCATTAACTTTTTTAATAATACCCCCCCCTAAAGAATGAAACACCCATACTATACATGCAATATTTTTGACAAATTTCCATTAATAATTATCCATCACAAAAACAATCTTAGATGCTATTGGAGTATATACTTTATCTTTCACCACAAATTGGCATTTTAGTTTAGTAACCTTTTTGCCAGATCAATTTCTACTTAGAAATTCTAGTTATTCTTATCATTTTTGAAACTATTCTTTTACTTCGATTTAGTCTACACTTTTCTATACTCATTATTTACATGCAACTAATTATTAATGAATGGCTGTTGTTATTCAACTTCTTAATCACTGCTATAACATTTTTCTAATAAATATAAAACAACTATTTTGTCACTTCATCTCCATTACCACTTTATTGATGTTTCACTATTATCTACTTTAATTTTACTCAATTGTATATCTTATCACTGACATTACAGTTATGAAAATTACATCAAATATTTTTTATTTAAGTAAAAAAATTTCCTGCTTATTCCATAAACATTTTCAATCTCTTGCCACATTATTAGCTGGTTTCTGAATCACTACCAGTAAATAGACAAATGAAAGAAATTGAAAATAAAGAATTAGCATTAATGAGTATTATCAGAAATTTTCAGATGCTTAATTGTAAGGTGATAATGAATGATAATAAATTTTTTCATTAACTAATTATATTAAAAGACTTAAAAGTACTTGGTTCTTAACTTTAATTCTTATTTGAAAATTTTTATTTTAATCAATGTTTATTGAAGATGGAAAACTATTACTTTAATGATATTAAAATTTACCTTTTAACATCCAAGTTTTAAGTATTGTACAATAATTTTTTGAAATAATGATCTGTTTGGTAGGAACTTTTGATAAGATTATTTTGATTTATAGAACTGAAAATAAGAAAATATATACAAACTATAGTTATAATTAAATGTTTCTTTTTTTTTTTTTACATTAAATTAAAAGTAAATAATGACAGTTTCTTAACAAAACTTTCTATAAGTATTAGCAAAATTCAAATTTGAGGTTGGCTTAACTTGATATTACAAAGAGTATAAAATAAAAGATTAGAAAATGATTCCAGTTTATTTAGATAAATTCTTCTTTTTAATGGTCCATAAATAAAGATAATCCTTTGTTAAGTATTTTAAGTAAGTTATAAAGTTTTTGGAAATATAAAATGATAAAAAATATTATAATTTGTAAGTAAAACAAGACATTTCCGTAGTGTAATTTTTACTACACCACTCTCATGCAAGATAGGGACTGGTTTCTATCCACTTTTAACACCTTGTAGAGGAATTTAATCAGAAACATATGACCAAAGACATTAAAAAGATGTATGATCTCCAAGATTCATATTTCATGCTGAACCAGAACTCGTCAGTTGGCCCAAACCACAATCTCTTATATCTTTATATCATTGCTCAATATATATAGTTAGCAAACTACTACAGTTTTTAGTTGATACGTTTCAAACCTGCTGCCCTTACAACTATGACACAAACCATTTACTAGAAATATATTAATAATTTTTATTAGTCATTTATTAGGTTCCAATGATGAATATTATTTCTGTAGTGTAATTTTCACTACATCATCCTCATACTAGGTAGGGACTGTTTTTTACCTGCTTTTAACACCATGTAGAAGGATGTAATCAGAAACATAGGACCAAAGATGTGAAAAAGACGTATGACATTTTTTTCAGGTCTTTGATTATATGTTTCTGAATATATCCATCTACAAGATGTTAAAAGTGGGTACAAACCAGTCCCTACCTTGTATGAAAGTGGTATAGTGAAAATTACACTACAGAAATATTCATTATTGGATAATCTCTAGTCTAATGAATGTCTAATAAAAATTATTAATAAAACAAGACACATCTTTAAGAATCAAATTTCACCATCATCTCTCTATTGTTATAATCTTACAGATTACTAGAACTGTGAGGGTTTTTCTTCTTCTGATACAAAATAAAATCCTTGTTTAACAAAAAGTAGTACATCCCTTTTTTAAGATTTTCTTATCAATTTATCACATATCCTCATTTTTCCACAACAAGTTGCACCTTCTTTATATATTTCAACCATTTCTTTTTTAAATTCATCAACATGTTTTACTCAATCAAATAATTAATTTTATTTTTCTTTACTACAAACTTTAAAAGCTCTCAATTTTCAAAACAGCTATATATAAATTACTCTCTAAACATAACTAATCAATGAACCCTTAAACAGTCGCAATATCCTCTTTAACAAACACACCTAAACATTATTTTTTCATATTACAGTTATCTGCTGTTTTTAAAAAAACTCTTTTAAACACAAAGTCCTCTTATGTTTATTTTTTTACCTTTGACTCTCTATTTTTCATTTAAATTATATGGAATTTAGATTTATTAGAAATTGCATTATTATTGGTTTTAAATTCAACTTATTATAATCATTCCATAGCTGTCTTTTTTTTCTTTTATCATACAAATACAAAATCTTTCATCATCTTTTTTAGATAAACATAGGACAATTTCAGCAGAGATATTCATTTATTTTTAATTAGCATCTCTATTTTTTACAATAACTTTTTTTTAAAGGAATTCACAAAATACTTATTTTGCACCCCTGAAATAATAAACATTAAATCTTTCTTACAATAATTGTCTTCACAATATGTTGCTTGTTCTCTCACATTATTTAAATCTATGAATTTAACTCCTTTAATTACTATCCTATTTAGAATTTTTTTTTTCATGGTATAATTACTGGCTGCATGCCTCCATCAACTCTCTCTATATCAGAGCTTTTAACATTTTATTGGAGTAGTGATTAATGCAGCTATAATCATGATCCATGAATCAAACTGAAAAAACAGTTTCAAATAATTGTTGATTTTGCAATCAAACTTAATTTTTTTTAATATAACAAGTCAACAACCAATTTAGTTACACATTAGAACTGCTCAAGAGATGAATATCTAGATAAAGTTCCAAAATAATCTGAATTGATCAAGTAGATTAATGCTTTGATTATATAAATATTACAGTAATATGACCAAGTTTTACAATTGATCACTCATCTACTGGACCTGAACCCATATCTTGCCTTTATTGTCAATACTTCTATTGGAAGATTAGTTTCCTTTAATTTTTCTATTTTTAGTTGATTTTTGTTATTTGTTTCCACGACCTTATTTAAATCATTTTTAGAGAAATTATGTGGCGCTATTGGCAACATCTTTGCTTACTAAATAACACTAACACTGTTTGAAGATAGTTTGAAAAATAGAAATATATAATGTTTTGCACATTCAGATTTTTTTATCTATTATTTATTCATGTTCTAATCAATACCTTTATTTTTCTCTCTCTTTTTTTATATATATATTCTTGTATCATTTGCATTTTTTCTTCTCTACTGTGTGTGCATAACAGCATAAATTTCATTTTAGTTAGTGGAACTGTATTACTTTTGATCCATAATGTTTGATTAGAAAACTAATGCTTCATTGCTATGTTTTAATTTAAAATTATATTAATTTAAACATTTATAAAAATACTGCCTTATTTATAGGTAAGAGATGCCAAAAACTTCTTAATGAATAGAACTGTCACCAAAAAGCCATTCAAAAAAAGGATTCTTCTGCTGTTCATTCCACAATAAACTATAGTAATGTTATTTAATCTTCTATTTGCAAAAGAAATAACATGACCAAAACAATTTAATTAGTTTGGTGACTGGTCACCTTTCATCATTTCTATCGATCAAAAGGTTCTGTAAATAATATCAGTCAATTCATAACTTGAGGCTTTTATAACTTAAGAACCAGAGCCTAGTGATTATTACCATATTGAGATCAGAGGAGAAATCTTAAATAAGAAGTTGACTGCTATTTGATCATCAAGTAAGTTTGCATGTTATTTTTGTTGATGCAAGAATTAAATTAAAGAGGAAAAGAAAATGATAAATCAGTGATCAAGTTACAAAAAAAAGTTTGAAATTCATCAATATCAATAGATTCTATTACTAATAACTATCTAGATAATATTGCTTATTCAAAAAAGATGGCTAGCTATCTTAGCAACTAAATTACAATTAGAAAAAAATTCTAAACACTTGTTGACAGATTAATTATCTGTTTGATCATTAAGGATATGCTCATATTAAAACTTTTCTAGAAAAATAGTAAATGGAAGTGGTTTTAAGAGAACCCACTATCATCAGTGCATAATTTATTTTACTATATGTCAAATTTTTACAACTAGTGTGCTACAATATTTCAGTACTTACATTTTACAGGTGTTTGTCAGATCTATTTAGGTTTTTAATACAAATTCTCATGTATTTTCACAATTAAACATCACATTATCACCATTTCTTATGCTTACTTATAACTTATGGCAAAATTCTCCATACAGTAGTGCCATTCAGTGCAATCCAGAGTAATCAATGGATGCCAGAAGGCTTGTGCATAAAATCTCTATCTAGTTCCTACTCATCCAATAATGCCTCTTTTTGATACATGTTAATGTGCAACTTAAAGGTTTTATTATCAGTGACAGAGATTCCAAAGTAATTCATAAAGTAATTGTCCACCTAAGTCTTCACATTCAAAATATTTTTGTGTTTTCAATTTTAGACTCATAGTTTTGTAGTTAAGTAGAAATAAAAGGCGGCTTTTGGAGGGTTGCATTAGATCCTAAGATCTAGGTGCAGTGCTCTTAGATTTAAAGTTCCTCACTGATGAAAGCCACAAGCTAGAAACTAGTCTGGGGATATTGGATGAGTTGGCACTAGATAGGGATTTTACGCACAAGCCTTCTGGCATCCATTAATTACTCTGACTTGCACTGAGTGGCACTACTGTATGGAGAGTTTTCAACAAAAAAAAAATGAATCAAATTTTTGAGGAACAAAGCAAGAGACAAAAATGCTTAGAGAAGGTAATCTAGTTTATTAGGTGAAATTGGTCTTTGGAAAAATAACTAATCATGATGATAATATTTTAAATCCAGTTCAATTATAATTCTAAAATTATAATCATTAATTATAAAAATTTTTAAAAAAAGATTTACCTGAGTGTATATGGTGAAGTCTGTTTCATAATGTTTATTTATGGTGTAATTATATTTAGGATTTAAGTTAAAAAATTCCACTGGTCACTTGATTAATGCCTCTTTTTGTTAGATATTAATGTGCAACTTAAGGACTTTACTATCAATGACAGAGATTCCAAAGTAATTCATAAAGTAATTGTTCACCTAAGTCTTTACATCTTCAGAGGAACTTGACAGAAAATTTATCTAATGAATCAGGAAAATAAAAAAGAAAGAAATTTCATCTTTCATAGACTTAACTATTTAAAATAAAAGATTAAAATTGTTTTAAAAATATTATAACAACAAAAATTAATATATCTTAATTTTTGGAGTGATTTTAGTTTTAGTGTGTAACCGTCTTCTGCCAGTAAATCAAAGATCATTATTATGATAAGAGTGCTTGCAGTTAATTTGTGACGAGTACTAACTGACTTATATAAACATAAATGAAAGATAATGTAGATTCAAATTTCTTAAAATAAAAGAAATTTCAGATCATTAACTTAATATTAGAACAAAGTTAGAATGAGTATAATCTGAACTAGAGAAATAATAGTTAAAATTTGTATTGATAATAAATTTTAAATCCAAAAAAAAGAAAAAAATCTAACATTTTTCACAATAATTTTCAAAGTAATCCAGCTGAATAGTTCATAATTTTGTTTTCATGGTTAATTTTGGATCATTTCTATGTTAATAAACAGAGCAAAACTCTCCATACAGTATTGCCACCTGTGCTAAACAGAGTAATCAATGGATGCCAGTATAGGAAATGTGATCATGTGATGCTTAATGGTTTAACATTTCTATGTTGTTATTCTTTGTATATTTTAATACACTCTTTTAACATTATTAATTGCACTTCCATGAAACTATTTTTGTAAATTTTAAAAGCTTTAGTAGAACATATTACTGTGGAAGAATGGTTTTGAATACTAGTTTGTAGTAAGTTAAGCTGTATGATATTTCTAATTTATTTGTCTTAATATTTTCATTTAAAATAACTAATTTTTTCAACCCATAAAGTAATACTTTAAAAATATCAGCAGTGCAGGCAAAATTCTATAGAGTAAGATTAGTCTAATTAGATATGATAGATCAGAATTAATCAATCACCAGCCAAAAATTGTGAACCCAAAAAAAAGGTGATTGCTCTAACATACAAGTTATATTATTTCAATTTTTAGCATTAAATTTAACATTAATACTATTGATTTTGTTTGACTACTATTCCTTATACATGTTTATATTTTAATTATATTATGTGCTCTTTGTATTTCAATTTTGTTTTACTATTTTTTTTTATGATTCTAGTTTATTATTATAATCAGAAGATTATAATAACAGAATTCAGTATTAAAACTTCTGTTACGATCATCAATTTTTTTATATGTATCCTCACTAACTTGTTCATTTTTCCTCACTTTCAATCAGTGGAGGGTAATTAATACAAATGATATAAGATTTTAGAATTTAAGATTCAAGTGATGATTTATTTTGTATCATCTCAATACTATCAAAAAAAAATAAAAAATTGTCTTTTAAATTAATGCATTCTGTTTTTCTTACCTCTTACTATCAGTTTTTATACAGTAGCAATAATTTAGTCCAATATTTATTATTTCAAAAATGTATCATTTACAGCAATGACCTACTTTTTGCTAATCTGCAGCCACTCTTGAGAATTTAATGATTACTTGATAGCAATGTAAACAGGCTTCTTGGATTAATTTTCTGTCTAATTAACCTTTTTCAGTAAGGAGGCATTGCATTTATCTTATATTCACTTTTGATGATGATCTGATAACTTAAAAAAATATCCTAAAATGTTGAACTTTAGTATCTTCTTTGTCTTGTCCTTTGCCAAAAGCAGATGTAGTTAAATTATAACTTATGTAAGATATGCAGTTTCTGATCTGATGTCAGATTTATCCTATAAATTGGCTTGGTTTTAAAATATTAGGATATTTAAAAATTTTAAATCTATTAGTAAAAAGCAGAATACGACTAAAAATGATCATTGGTTGGATACAGTTTCCAGAAATCATTGTAGAAATCTGTTTTCATTTTCATATAACAACCATTGCTTTCTCAATGTGACTTCCTTCATAATTCTTTGTAATATTTACATCCTCATTTTTTTTTTAATTCATAAATTTATTTTGCAACTATTTGATACTAAGCTCAGATTATTGATGGAATTCACTGTTAGCAAATAAGATTAATGATAAATAATCAATAAGGAAGCATTTGGCCAAGAGTATATTCTGCTTCCTTATAGTATGTTTCATAAGGTTGAGTACTATTTTAATGTACTGTCATTTTCATCTTTCTCTCTCTTCTTCCTATTTTATTTGGTTTCCATTTTCTTATTTTACTTTTTTAGTCACTAAGATTGGTATAAGATTTGGTCATTATAAGCGTATCATTCCATTGTCTTCTCTCCATCAACTGTGACACCAGTTATGTGAAATATGGATCCAAAAATTCTGAGTTGCCATGATCAATATTGTTTTTCATTTATTAATTATACTTCATATCTCCCCTTTAACACATTTCTTTAAGGATCAGCATTTTTTTTAAAAATCTTTTTTTTTCTTCATTTTATTTGGCATTTGTCTAATATCACTTGCTAATTATATATGAAAAAGATAGAGAGAACGATGATTAATAATAATGGAGATAGAAGAGGATTGATAATCCCAATGATGGAAGAGCCAGAGGAATTATTTTTAATATTTATCAAAAGGAATAAACTCTGCAGCATCTGTTCTCAGATTGATAGCTGCAAAAGATGTCCTCCATATCAAGAGTAGAACAAATTGGGCTGTTTAGTATTTAGATATGCTAAAAAAATAAAACATGAATGAAATATTATGCACTATTTGCCTGAAAGTTTGAAATGATGGTATATTATTATATGTGATATGTTGGACTATTTCCATCATCTATGAGTGAATGTTGAATGTACAGAAAATTTTAAACTTTATTGAAACTTTTTAAATACAAACAACTTGTTAGTAATAACACACAATTAGACAACATTGATTAGTAATTACACAATGTTTGAGTAATATTATTTTCCACTTTTTTTCAGGTGTTGCTGGCCTGATATGCAAATGACAGTAATCGCATAGGTGAACTCACACCTTTAGATACTTGAATATTGAATTTAAGGCAAACACTCTAACCAACTGAACTATTCTATCAAAGGCAACAGATAGTAGAAATTTGATATATTTATATATAAGGGTTGGTTCAAATCCTCCTGGGTCCTTCAATTTTTTTTTCCTAAGCCCTTCAATTTTTTTTTTTTTAATATAATATTAAATTTTTCCTAAGAGCAAGATTAATTAGAGGCTTCCATACATTGTATATTGCTACACTGGGTTGACTTATAGGATTTTTTATTATTGTCATAAGAACAGCTTCCTTGAATTTTCTTCTATGCATTTTTTCCTCTTTATCGAATATTTTCATATTTCCCATAGTCATTAGTATATACCTTGTCTGCTATGGTAGACAGATCTGTTATTTCTCTTTTAACCATTAGCTTGTGTTCTTTTAGTTGTTGTTCAACAGGGCAACAGGTCTCACCAATATATTTCCTTCCACATTCACATGGTATTTCATAGATGTAGCTTTTGTTCTTCAGCAATTCCAGTTTAGGCTTAGTAGAAATAAGAATTCCTCAACGTGTTGTATGGCTTTGGAAAGCTATTCTAATGTTTTATTGATTGCAGATTTTCTTAAATTTGTCTGCCATTTCTGGTATGTATGAATACCCTACAGTATCAATAATCGTTTTTGCTTTTTGTGTCTCTTTGTGTTGTCTATTAAAGGTTTTCTTGATGACCGCTGATGGATAACAAGTGTTTGTTCTATGTGAATCTTTTCTTTTTTCAAATCACTGGTTTCTGAACAAACCTCTTTTGCTCTGTTCCATAGCGATAGTACAATTCCATGTTTAGTGCTTCTGGTGTGATTGGATGTATATGCCAAGGACTTGCCAGTGTGTGTTGGTTTTCTATAAACTATTATTTTACTTTGCCCTGAGGGAGTCTCGTCACAAGAATGCCCAGGCATGCCAATTTTAGTTCTCTTTCTGATTCCATTGTGAATTTAATTGAAGGAGATATGTCATTAATATGCATCCAGAATAACTAATTGTACCTCACCATGTGGCCATATCTCAAATGTGTCATCAACATACTGAAGCCACACTTTAGGCGGACATAGAGTAGTATTTATGACCATGATTTCAAATTCTTCCATGCAAATGTTGCTCAGCATGGTGATCCCATGGCCATCCCTTGAATTTTGTTGGAAAAATTCTGAGTTATACTGAAAGTACATTGTTGTTATGCCGAATGTTAATAATTTCATTATACTATCAATAGGTAGATTTGTTGTAGTTTGTAGACTATTATCATCATATAACCTTTTTTTTACAATAGACAATGCCTCATCAAATGGTACATTTGTAAACAGACTTGCCACATCAAAGCTTAGTTACTAATAATTAAGTTCTTTCCAAATTCATGTTCTTGATTAATTAGCTTAGAATCCCTGATGAAAGATTATATCCTGTATGCCAATGGACTAAGAACTTCAAGAAAAAATCTTGACAAATTTTGATATGATGAATTTTAGAACTAATCAATAGGCCTTAATGGAAAATTGTCTTTATGGATTTTAGGTAATCCATATAGGTAAGGAATCTTGCTTCGGTGCTTCGGAAGTAATGCTTGTAGTTTTACCTCTGTATTCAGAATTGGATTTTTTGCTACTTTTTTGTACTGCCTTGCTGTGAAAAGACCTTGTATTTTGTTATCATAATCAGTTTTATCCATCACAACTGTCATGTTACCTTTGTCAGCAAGAAGAATGATTATACATGTATCCTGTTTGAGAGATTTAATAGCTTTTCTCTCATCACATGAAATGTTTGATTTCTGCTTATTCACTTGATGTCTTTCAAGTGTCCTATTAACTCTCCCGTGTAAATCTGCTGTTTTTTTTTAGAGGCAAATTTTGGGTTACCTCCTCTGTGACTGCCATTATATCCAATAACGGGACAGTAGATGGTGAAATGGCAAAGTTCAAACCTTTTTCAAGAACTGATAATTCAGCAACAGTAAGGTGTTTAGAACTAAGATTTTTCACTGACGAAGCTGATAGACTAGTTGCAGTATGACTGTTGACTTGCACCTGTAGATTTACAAGCTTCTTCTTCTGAAGTTTTTTTATCCTTCCATGTAACTTACAATATGATCTGTTCACTGCTTGACAAATTCTTGAGGGCAGTACAAAAAAGTAGCAAAAAATCCATTCCGAATACACAGGTAAAACTACAAGCATTACTCCAGAAGCATCACAGGTATTTCAGTGATTCAGAGAAAAGGAAATCAACCTTGTCTTTCAGCAAGATTCCTAATCTGTGTGGACTACCTAAAATCCATAAAGACAATGTTCCATTAAGGTCTATTGTTAGTTTTAGAAATTCACCATGTCAAAATTTGTCAAGATTTCTTCTTGAAGTTCTTAGTCCATTGGCATACAAGATGCAATCTTTTATCAGGGATTCTAAGCTAATTAGTCAGGAACATGAAAATGGAAAGCACTGGTATATTAATAAGCTTTGATGTGGAAAGTCTATTTACAAATGTACCATTTGACGAGGCATTGTCTATTGTAAGGAAAAGGTTATATGGTGATAATAGTCTACAAGTTAGAACAACTCTACTTAATGTAATGGGCATACATGCTGTTATATTATTATAATAAGTAAAATTACAAATTAAAAATAAAAAGTTTGCAAATAAAAACTTCTTTTTTAAGTTTTTTAAAAAAATTAAAAGGCATTTAAAGTCATATATATATAAAATCGCACAGATGGAAAATTATTAAAAAAAAAAGTATTTTAAAACTAAATTTTTTAAAAAAAAACTTATATAAAGATAAATATATATTTTTAAGAATGTAAGAATTAATTACTTACTGTTGTGTAAAAATGGAAATGATTATTTTTAATTAGTCAAAGTAAACTAGCCTTTGGTCATCTCAAAATTTATAATTAAAGGTCAGATAGAAGATAACAATAAGAACTGAATAGCCAATAAAAAAATCCTCAGGAAACGGACCACATTGAACAGATCATCATCATGATGATATCATGTCCAGTTAATCAGAAATTTTAATATAAAAAGGAAGCGATTGCAAAAAAAAATATTAATTTATTACGTGTGCTATATATGTTAAGTCCGGGAGAGTTGAAGGAGAAGGGATTGAAAAGACACACTTTCAATCCCTTCAATTTTTTAAAAAGAAGAAATGAATTATCATTTTCCTATATTGCTGACCCCAGGATATCAGGGTCCTGCAAATAAAATCCTGCAAAAACTATACCAGGTACAGTAAAGGACCTCCAGATAAATACCAACAGAACGGCTAACAGCATACCGGTCATTCCTTCCCCCCAGGATGTCATGGGAATTAAACACGATCCAAATTACAAGCAACTAAAAAGTATGGACTTTCTCTTTTAAAACTGTAAGAACTTTATATAAATAATGAACTTTAACTATAAAACTTTTCCATTATTTAAATAGAAATAGAAATTCCTATCTGACCAAATTAAATCATTAATAATTATTTTTATCATATGTAAAATTAAAATCATTTCTATTAATTTAATTTTTCTATTCTTTTAAATGCTTATTATGGTTTTTTGTTTTTCACATTAAGCTAAAACTTTTAATTAAATCATGTTAAATTTAAGTCAGGTGTGAATGGCTGCATAGATTCGTAAAGTTATATTAGTTTAAGGGAGGGTAACTCTTAGGTTATTTGTTTCACAGTTAAATTGGGTCAATGGATTGGATATATTTGTGCAATTAGTAAATGATTTGCTACATGCAGGATCACATTATATGCCACACTTGGACAAAATAAGTCCCATTTCTTACTGACCATCGGAAGCAGACGGTATTGCCTGCTCCTTGGATCACCCCTTTAGCCTATGGAATGGGATAGTAAGATGGTAAATAGGACTACAATCCCTTCATATGGAGTTTTCTTTTATTGTTCTTATCGCCAGACAGACAAAGCATTCCTATACTGGACGAGAAAACATTTCTTCTCGATTACCGTGCTGTTCAAATGTATATTTCTGACAGTACTGTATTGTGCTGTCAAATTCATGCTGCATTGAATACATAAATATATCAGATATATTGGCATTAGTTTGATTGTGAGCTTTTCACCTAGGGTTAAATAAGGGATATAGAATATTTTTTTCAAGTGCAATTTATGTAGTCTATCCATACTTGACACTTTAATAAAATATTAATTAATTCATCTGTGCGAACTTATAAATCAAAAGTTAAAATGTAAATCAAATTATAAAGTAAACATTATAGTAAAATAATTCTAAATTTTATATATGTACAAAATAAATGTTTTTGTATATTGTTAATCTGGCAGTGGCTTATTCTTATTTTTTTTTTTATTATCTTTTTTCTTTAAAAATAAAGTATACATTATCTCTGCTGCTCCGTGAGCTAGTGACTGGGGCTAACAGTCAATAATAAAATAAAATTGGATCTTAAGTATCTGCCTACTATATAAATTTTCCAGTTTCAAATGGCCTGGTGGCGCTCTGTATGGCAGATACGGTAAGACTTCAACTATTAGATTTCCCCGACTGTTATACTATTGATAGTATAATGGAATTGTTAACATTCTGCATAACAAGATACTTTCATTATAACTCAGAATTCTTCCAACAAAATCAAGGAATGGCTATGGCATCACCACTGTCACCTTTGCTGAGCAATATTTACATGGAAGAATTTGAAACCATGGTCATAAATACTACTCCATGTCCATCTAAAGTGTGGCTTTGGTGTGTTGATGATACATTTGAGGTGTGGCCTTATGATGAGGTGCAATTATAGTCATTCTGGATCATATTAACAACATATTTTCTTCAATTAAATTCACAATGGAATCAGAAAGAAAACAAAAATTGGCATTCCTGGACATTCTTGTGATGAAACTATCTCAGGGCAAAGTAAAAACACCCTTTTATAGGAAACCAACACACACTGCCAAACACTTTGCATATACATTCAATCACACTAGAAGCACTAAACATGGTATTTCACTATCACTATGGCACAGAGCAAAGTAGAAAAAATGAGGAAAAAGATTTACATAGAACAAACACTTATGAAGAATGGTTATCCATCAGTGGTCATCAAAAAAACATTTAATAGCCAACACAAAGAGACACAAAAAGGAAAAACAATTATTGGTACTATAGTGTATCTATACATACCAGGAATGGCAGATTAATTAAAGAAAATCTGCAGTCAATATAACATTAGGACAGCTTTCCAAAGCCATACAACCCTACAAGGATTTCTTACTTCTACTAAGCCTAAACTGGAATTGCTGAAGAACAAAAACTGCATCTATGAAATAACATGTGAATGTGGAAGAAAATATATTGGTGAAATCTATTGCCCTGTTGAACAGTGATTGAAAGAGCACAAACTAATGGTTAAAAGAGAAAAAACATGTGTCTACCATAGCAGATCATGTATATACTAAAGACTATATGTTTAATTGGGAAAATACAAAAATATTGGATAAAGAGGAAAAAATGCATAGAAGAAAATTCAAGGAAGCTGCTCATATGACAAGGGTAAAAAAATCCTATAAGTCAACCCAATATGGCTATAGACAATGTATGGAAACCTCTAATTAAGGGTAAAAAAAATTTATAAGTCAACCCAATGTGGCTATATACAATATATGGAAGCCTCTAATTAATCCTCCTCTTAGGAAAAATTAAAATTATAATAAAAAAATTGAAGGGCTTAGTGGGAGGGGAGGGAATTGAAGGACTCAGGGGGATTTGAACCAACACTCATATATAAATATATCAAATTTGAATAGCTCTATTGGTTAGAGCATTTACCTTAAATTCAATATTCAAGAATCTAAAGGTGCGAGTTCAACTTCTATGCGAATACTGTCACTGTGCATATCAGGCCAGCAGCACTTGAAGAGAGTGGAGGATAATACTACTCGAAACATTGCATAATTACTAACCTGTGTTGTCTAATTGTGTGTTATTACTAACAAATTGTTTGTATTTGAAAAGTTTAAATAAAGTTTAAAATTTTCTGTACATTCAACATTCACTCATAGATGATGGAAATAGTCCAACATATCACATCAAATATTATGCAACTTTCACAAAGAATTTTATAGTGAATTGGATATCATCTGAAAAAACAAGATTGACATTGAATATAGGAATAATCAGAATCAAATCTAATTTGTGAGCAACCCCACTTGATATTTTATTAATTTATAGATACCTGATAAAATAGACTTAAACTGAAAGAATTAGAAAGATGCAAAGCAACATTTTTAGATTAGCTGAAATATAATGGCTTAATTTTGGATAGTTTTATGGTTATGAGATCAACTAGTCTGAAAATAATTAAGGGCATAATGCTAGTGTAGGATTTCTTCTATTTAAAAATAATAAAAGATTTATTAAGAGGATATAAACTTATCAATACAAGACTGATTTAAATCAAACTCTTTTAACAACAATATATTATTAAACAGTGTAGATCATAGATTCCCAAATTTTTTTGGGCTACTGCCCACTTTGCAAGACATAAATTTTGTAATGCCCCTCTTATAACAACACATTCAATCCGTTCGATATTTTTGACATAAATAGCAACTAATGATACATTACTGATTATGCTGCTACATTATTGAAAAAGTAGTGGCCAATACGTGCTTCATCTTGAACACAGTTACTGCTATACTGATTTTGATGAAACGTAGTTCATAGGGCAAGATTGGAAAGTGTATGCTCAAATAACATTATGCACAGTTTCATACAATGGTTTAAATATGAAAATTTAGAATACATATTAAGAGATTGTATTACATTACTAAAACTCATAATAATTAAACTACCTCAAATATATTACAAAATTGTTTATTTTGAACTTATAAAGTAAAAATTCAAAGAAAAAATAAATTAATGTTAAGGGTGAGCTTGATGCATTTTTAAAAGTTTGTTAATATCAGGTTCAACTTCCGTTAAAAAACAATCATAAATCACCACACTCACTTATAATCAGTCGGTTCTTGTTCTTATATAGTAAATTCACTATACCATTAAACCCACACTCGGCTAAATAAGAAGATGGAAATGCAATTAAAAATTTCTGTACTATTTCTCTTAATCCAGGAACACAGGGTCAGTATTGATTTCTGAAGCCAGAATTCTTGGTATTCATTTTTGAATTTATTTTTAGTTCTTTATTTGTTGTGAGATCTATGAGTTCCATTTCTAAATATTTAGAATATCCTTGAATCACTCATTGAAATCAGCAACAGAGAACCTCCAAATGTTGGCAGTATGTAAGTAATTCTTTTTTTTTTTTGAGAGACATTGCTGATAAATTTGAAAGTGGCTGTATTTCCCTCAGCCTAGACTTTGCTTGAGCAGAAGAAGTTTTCCCACAAAAGCAGCAATAATATTTTTTGTTTTAATTAAATTCATTTCATCACCTTGTGATTGCAGATTGACTTCATTAAATATTTTATAGAAGTCTGTCAAATAAGAGATGTCATTTTTGGATGCAATCAAGTTAGCCTGCAATCCATCACCTCTGTTTTCTAGGAACTCTAGTATTGAATCAAGCAAATTATAAAATCAGTTCAGACAAATACTTTTTGAAAGCCAATGAATTTTTGTGTGAGGCAGCATATGATTGAAATCTTTATCATTTTCACTACAAAGTTGACTAAACAATTTGTCACTTATAGAATCGAATCTTGTTGACTGCTCTAATAACATAATGGAGCGATATATGAAGGCGTTCACTTAAATTCTTCGCAACCAAATGTTGACATTGAAGAGCACAATGTATAGTGAGTACATTTGGTATTGCTTGTTTCAAATGTGCTATGAAACCCTTGTTGCACTCAGTCATTGCTGAAGCACCATCAGTAGTAGCAGACAAAATATGAATAGGAATGTCTCGAAAAAACTTATTCATGGTATTAAATATAAATTTTCCCTTTGTATCTGCTTCCAAATTTTTAACAGATAATAATTCTTGACAAACTTTTTATTCTTTTATGAATTGTACATTGATAAGAGTAGTGTTTCATTATTTGAGAGAGTTGATTCATCAAGTTGAATGGAAAATTGGCATGTCTTCAAATAATCGCACAATGAATTTTTAATGTCTTCAGCCATTTCATCGATTCTTTTTTGCACTTAATTATTAATCAAAGGAATTTTCCTGATGATATCTGATACTGGCTTATGAAGCACAGTGTTTATTACTTCTTTTACTGCTGGCAAGATTAATTCCTCACCAATTATGTATGTTTTTCCCGTTGTTGTAATTAATAATGAAATATAGGAAGCTTGTAATCCATCATTATCTTGTTTAGTGGATGACATACAAAGTTTTGACATAGTCAGATGTTTAAAATATTTTTCTTCTAGTATTTGAAAATAGGACAAATCTTTATCCTTTTTGTCAACATTCATTTTAGTCAAATCCTCTTGTAGTCTAGATGGCTTCAATTGAAATTACTTTTTGGCAAATCAAGCATATAGGTAATAAATGGTTTGTAGGAGACTGAATAAAGCCATATTTCAAATACTTAATAGTGTACTGTCAATATTTATTCTTAGATTCAGACATAATGAAGTAATAAAATTTGCAACAATCTTCACAAAATAAACTACTTAATTTACACCTTGTATGACTCCACTTATCTATCACACTGGCAAAGCACACAAAAAATAATGAAACTTATTCCTAAACCACTGGTATTTATAGATTTGAAATTCAGCCTGAATCAACTTGCATGCATTGACTTATTTGTGATACTATTGTACTCATTCTGTGAACAAAACACTGCAAGCAGCCATATTACTATTGAAATATGCTGAATTGCATGAATTAACTATGTAATAGTTATCCAACATACTACTAGTTAAGAGTCATCTTCTGCATGGATAAACTAAAGTCTGTATGACATGACAATTTTTATGATAGCAAAAAATAAATAAATTTTTTATATAAAAAATTGAAGTTAAAATATCCTGTATGGCACGTTCAATTTTTTATTTTGCACACAAGTGCATTTTGTTCATCCAACCATAACATTGTCCAAGTAATTATAAATAATAATTAATAAGTAAAATAATTACACCAGACATATAAACACCAAATCTACAAAACATAACCACAGAAAACAGTACAATAAGTTTCGAATAGAATTTGCTTTGTCTTTTCTCTCTAGTTAGCAATGTAAGTTGGTACCAACTAGGCCTGGGGTCCCCAACCCTATGCCTGCGGGCACCATTGTGCCCACAGACCATTTTATGTGTGCCCGCTACTATCCGAACATGATAAAAAAATTATTTATCTGATACAAATAAATTTAATTTTTAAAATTTCTTATAAATTATTATATTATATTGTAATCAAATTGTAGGGCATACTATACTTTTACGGCGTAAAAATATAAACGTTAATTATATGTTAAAATTTTATTTTTGAAATAAATATTTTTTTGTACATTATGTGTATTAACAATATCCAACTATAAATTTACATTGAAAAAATAAATGGTGCCCGCCACCTGGCCGGTATTATAGAATGTGCTCTTAAGTGCAAAAAGGTTGGGGACCCCTGAACTAGGTTAACTCAAATTTACAATTTTATTTCTTTCTTGTCATTATTGTTTTTACTCTTAATATTAAATTATATAAAATTGGGTTTATTTTTGTGCAAATCAATTAGAAAGTGATTTTTATATATATTTTGGAATGAAATATAACTAATATGTTTGCTATTGTAAACATAACCTATTATACACACACAGACATATATATATATATATGCTTTATTTTCTTATTGACATCTATTTCTGTCAGATACGGTCAATTTTCAAATGATTAAATATATGAAATAGACAATTGATCATGTAAGATGGGCATAAGATGAATTAAAATGCAGAATTTAAATTTTAAATGATTATCCAATTACAAAATCATAAAAATAATTAATTTTTAAATATATATTATTAATTTCTTCTGTAAAAGCCACAGATTTCTAGACTGCCAGAATGCCTCCAAATGCTTCTGAATCCACTATTGCCCTCCCCTCTAAAAGGCTTGTATTAATTTATTTAAAGTTATTGATATTCTTCTGATTGATATCTAATTAATATCCTAGGGATATAGCAGAATGGATATAGTTGGGAATTCAAGAACTTGTGCAAACAAAAATGTTGCAGTCAACAGTTCAACCATACATGAGCAAAGAAAACTAATAATAGTCTTTGGTGAGAATAATGGTAATTGTATATAGTACCATTACCTCCAAAACAAGAATGCTGTATTATTGAAAAATTATGTAGAACAGGTGGAACACTGTATGCTTGTAAAAAATAGATGAGGAACAATGGAATGTTTCTATGCTCTTATTGTTTGCAGAACAAGATATTGTACATTTAGAAAATAAATTGTGTGACCCTAAAATATCTGAGGAACTTGTGTATTATTTATTGTCTTAAAAATTAAATGAATATTTTCCTCTGAAAATAAAATGTATAGCATTATTGCAGCTGAGAGGCAGAAAACAATTATCTCATGAAAAATATGTAGATTATGACATAACATTGAGGAATTTGCTAAGGATTCTGATTTCAGCCTGGAAATTAATGATATGTTGTTAGACCAATTTTCTGTATAGCATGTTGGATTCAAATTTCAGAAAAATCTTGTTGAACAAATCCAATCTCAACTGAAAATGTGTCACACAAGAAACCATGCTTGACAATGCTTCAGAATTTTTATTATCACAACAGCTGAATAAATTTTTTTTTTCAGTACAGAAAATATACAGGATCCCAATAAAGTAAAATATGTTGTAATTTATTGTTGAGATAAAACTGGTCATTTAAGTATCAACTACAAATATAAAAGTAAAACATGTATTATTTACAATAAAAGAAGACATTTAAGGTGAATGCAATGTCAAAATTAAACAAATGCTGGATTATAAATCTGGGGGAGAGACAGTAAGTAGTAATTATAATGTAAATAAAATTTTATGACATAAATAATGACCACATACTGCTTGATGCAGACATCTGTGGTAAAAAGTGGGGATGGATAGTGGTGCAGGCCTATTGATATCATATAGAGAATTACTGAAAATCAGTGGAGGGTATTATATAAAAGTAGTACTTGCAACAATGACTATTTTCACAACAGATGTTAACAGCAATAAAATTGATATGTGTGGAAGAGTAACAGTACCTGTAAAACTAAATTCAAGGATCAACTTTTTCCTATTATATATCATTAGCAAAGATTTTAGCCAGCTATTTAGATGGAACTGTTTTTGTGCTCTTTGGGAATCTTTCATAAACATTATAAAGAGAATTCAATTGTAAACTATAGTGTGGAAGAAATACTCTGGGTTGTTAGGTCTGTACCAATGAAATTAAAAACATGACCAGTCAACATTAAATTGACAATGGAAGCTCAATCCATTATCTGTAAACCATGAAAAGTTCCATTTGCCCTGAAGGAAAAAATAGAAAAAACTATCAATGAGATGATACAAAATGGAATACTAACTCTAATAGATTTGTCCTGGGCTACTCTTGTAGTTATTATTATGAAACCAGATGGAAATATTAGCTGTGTGGAGTCTACCATATTGTGTCAAATAAATTTATTAATAAAGATGCCTATCCAGTTTCTAGCATACATGAAGTATTGGCTTTATTTCAAAAAGCTTCATACTTTTTAAAAATAGACCTCAAAGCTGCATTTCATCAAATTCCCATGACAGAAATAACCACGGAATTATTACCATTGATCACACATTTGGGACTTACCATATCACTGAATATTTTTCAGGAAAAAATAAATAATCTTTTAGCACAGGTGACATCATGTCATTGCAGAATCAGAGCTGGGATTAGAAAGGTCAGTAAATGCAGTTTGTTCAAAATTGGATAAAATAGGAGCCAAGATAAATACCTCAAAGTATATCTTGTCTATAAATGAGATAAAGTTTCTTGGATATATTATAAATAAAAATGGAAAGTATGCAAATTCACGTAATGTGAAGATCATAAAAAAAGTTCAAGCATTTTTAAGATTGTTAAACTTTTATGAGGGCTTTCTTAAAGGAAAGTCTCATATGCTATCATCATTGTACTAATTGTTAAAAAAAAAACTATGTTGGAAATGGTCTAAGGAACAAGATTTAGCTTTCCAAAAAACTAAGGATCTCTTAACTTCAAATAAACTCCTGATAAACTACTGTACTGGTATGGATATTATTACTATTATGGATGGGTTGAGCTGTAATCTCCTATGTTATGAAGATGAATACCCTATAGCCTACACTTCAAGAACATTATCAGCAGCTGAAAAAAATTACTGGCAGATTGACAAAAAAAAATTTAAGTGGTTATTTTCACCAGAAATAAATTTTATCAGTATATTTATGGATGAAAATTTTGATTCTGCATGAATCATCACACACTTCTAGGGAAATATATTAGGTAGTGGGGAAAAAAATCATGAACACATAAGTCAACATATGCACTGATAAATATATTATTAGGATATGATTATGAACTAGTATATAAGCCAGGAAAGCAGTTTAGATATGTGAACACTTTATCACATTTAAGTGATGCTAAAGAAAAACAATATAGCTTTATTAAATAAGTACTATTAAGTCTACTTCACTTAATAGTTCAGTAATGACTAAATATACTAAATAAGATTCAAGTTATATCCAGATATTGGAATGGATAAAATAAGCTGGTCCAGAAAGATTTCCAATTGAAGTAATAGAACTCATTTGGAATATATGAGATAGCTTATCATCTTGCAACTTCTGTGTATTAATGATGATTGCACACTATTACCACCAGAGGACTGGAACCACATATTTAATTTATTTTTTCAGAGTCATTCTGGAATCATGTGTATGAAAGCTTTAGTCAGATTATATCTCTTGTGACCAAATCTGATTTGTGAAATAGAACAAATAGTAAAGAAATAGCCATTTGTTAAATTGCCATCTAAAATCTCAAAGCTTGGCCTAAGTCTATGCAACCTTGAAAATATTTACATTTAGACCATGCAGATCCAGTGCATGGATATATAATTTTGATAGTCATTGTTACATTTTCTCATTGGATGAACATAAGATGGTAAAAAATACAAATGCAGAATGTACAATTAAAGTGCTTAGAGAAATTTTTGCTATATAGGATTATTCAGAAATTATCGTAACTAATAATGGGACCAGTTTTGCCTCTTAGCAATTTATAGATTAATTGGATGATAAAGGAATATGCCACATTATTAATCAACTTTATCATCCTTAGAGTAATGACATATTTGAGGAAGCCTTTCAACATTTGATTATAAGGACATACCAAAAGCATTAGTATATTCTAAGAACACTACCCTGTGTACAGAAACTATCAAGATATTGGCCAAGTTATTAATATACTGACATTTTCACACTCATCTTTCTAAATTGTTGCCAATTACAACTGAAAAATTTTAACCATTTTGATTGAAAAATTTAAAATTGGAGAGAGTGCATGGATACATGATGTTTTAAAAAAGAAATGGATGCCACAAGTAATATTGCAAACTTTGTCAAGGTAAGTACAACTAGTAAAACTAGAAAATGTAAAAGAAATAAAAATATGTAAATCATTTATGTCCTTGACCAAATGAATTATCTGATATTGACATTTTTGAAAATAAATTAGCAAAGGATGAAGAAAACTTATATGAGGGAATCAGAGTAAAAAAATATTTCATTAGCTAAACAAAAAATCGACAGAGACCAACTGGAAATAAATAAGCAAAAGAATGCATCAAATAATTGAGTCTGTGGAAGATCATGTTATTACCAGACTACTACACTAAGAAGAACAAATTATTACAACTTTATAAGAGGAGAAAGTCTTCCCTAGGAAGGCATGTGTACATAGTAAAGCTGATAGATTAATGGACTATATATGTGATTGAAAGCTTTATTTCTAGAATAAGGAGAGAATCAGAATGTATATGTATATATTATATAGATATAGATTACATGTGTGACAAGAAAAGATATTTTGTTTTTAATTAAACATTACACACTGAGCATGCTTTGAACTTTATCTGTCACATTCATAGTGCTATGATTCTGATCAATAAAGTTTTATTAGAAATGAAGTACTTTTTCTTATTACATGTTTCATATGTAATCATGGATATTACAACTGGCACAAGAAAATTGAAATTAAATGTTATAGATTTAAAGATATAGATCGTAAGTAAAATAGATTTCATAATTATATAAATACATACAAATTGTTTGTAAATTAATTATTTTAATTGTAATGTACTCTGGAAAAAGTCTACATATGCTAATATTAATAATTTGCAAGTACAATAAGCAGACTATTATGTACATTAACAATTTACATGCAAAAGATTGCACTCATATAATAAAAATCTAGTCTAAAACTAGGATTGGCAGAAAGATGGCTGAGTAGTGCATGAAAAGGGTGTGTGCTAATTAGGCACAAAGAAAACTTAGAGATAGTATGATCCATTTATTTTTAATAATAGATCGTCAGCTAAAGTAAAATATTGAATTGTCAGAAGTGTAATTGTTCTAGATAGCATATATATATATATTACAAACAATCCTTAAATCCTTACTTCCAAACAATATTAATAAATTAGTCAATAATTCTAAGGATGTCATACCTGTCAAGCAGAAAAGTAATGTCATATATCAAATTTTTTGTGATTGTATGCTATCATATATAGATGAATCTAGGTGCAGTATTTAGAAGAGATTGAGGGAGCATGAATTGTTATATAAGCGTGTAAAAAGTAAAAATAATGGTGATTTAATATCTCCTTCAGTTTTCGTTGATCACGAAAAAACATGTAAATATAAATTTAAATTTGATTTTGAAAATGTGAAAATTCTTCATGAAGAGAGAAACCATAGTAAAACAAAAATTAAAGAGGCAATTTTTATAAACAGGAATAAAATGCATTTAATAAATCGGCAAGCTGCTAACATTAAAATACGAGATTCGTGGAATTTGAATTGATGACGTTTGCTTCTGCTTTTGTTTTTTGAATTTAATGGCGGTTGAGGCAAGTTTAAGAAATTAACTGAAAATACTTCTATGGTCTTAAGGATTGTTTGTAATAGTTTGTAAACCGTTAAATTTATTATTTCAATTATAATTACAATTTTGTTTTTAATTAACAGACATTATATATATATATAACAGTATTAAGCACATGTGTAAAAGATTTAGTAAGTAAAACACATAATTTGCTTATATTATCTTATATGTGTGAGAAGCAAAACATGCGATTAGAGGATTAATAATAGACTATTTATTTCTTATTGAATTCCAAATTATTTTATTTCTTATTTAGTGTATTATTATTAAATAAATTATTTTTTTACTAAACTTGTGTTAATTTATTTAACGTTATTAATACTTTCCTGACTGGTATTTAATTAATACCTTCGATACATAGCACAGATTTAAAAAACAATTGGGAAGATTGTATCCTAAAAGAAACACTGAAGATTAAAGTTTTAGATAAGTGAATACTGAAAAGCAGAAGACTCAATTCAGAATATGTCAATGAATAAAACAAAGAGCAGCAACAAAAAAAAAAAAAAAGTAAAAATATTTATGTTTTATGTAAAAACAGAAAAATATCATGAAGGTTTTATAGATCCAGACAAGTATACAATGTAATAAACAAATATGCAGTACATGTAGAGCAAAGCTTTAATACTGTTAATTCTTAGCATGCTTTCGACTTAATAGTCATAAACTTATCAATTGAAAGCATGCTAAGCACATCATGCTTAATTAATAATATTAAAGCTTTGCCCTATATATTCTGTGTATTTGTTTATTACATTTCTTTAAAGTATTTAAATTTATAATTACAAGAATACAATTATGATAAGAAATTTTAATAGAAAATTCTCAAAATAAGATGAACATTAAAAAATTCTTAATAATAAAAATGAAATTTATAGGTGATAGTATATTGTTCTGAACATATGATCTCGATGAAAAAATATGGGGAAAATTGGTAAAATAACTTACTGAAGTGGCACTATTTTATAATTATGAAGTTGATTTTTATTAACACTTGAAAGAAGTGTGAACAAAATGAGTAAGAATAGGAGTCCTGGAAATGATATAGTCGCAAAATGAAAAGACATGATGGGGATAGTTTATTTCATGGAAAGAAATTGCAGGGTCAAAAACATGAACAAAATCACTAGAAATGTCGGTGTATAAAAAGTGAAAGCTGCAGAACTATAACATTACTTAGCATATTAAGAAAAGTTTTAATGAACATTTGTAATGAGTAATTAAAAATCTAAACAAAGGAATACTTGGTGAATGAATAAGGTAGATTTGGAAATTATTGGAGTACTTCACAATAGATATTTCACCATGTCATTGCAAAAAAATAAATGACAAAAAAGACTATATCTTTTGATAGCATTGACTATCGAGTGACATGACCAGAATTTGAATCGATAGAGAAGATAATGAAATAAATAATCTAATATAAATATAATAATTCAAATTCACTTGTAAAATTATGTTTAGAAATTAAGACTGATTTGAAATTGGAAAAGATGCAAGTGTAGGAAATTTAACCACCACATTTAGCATATGTATGGAAAGATAACAGGTGAGATTTTAAAAATCATGCAAAAAAATATTAGCACATTAAATAAAAATAAAAAATGACACAGTAATCAATGAAAATGAATAATTATTGAAATAAATATTTGAAATGCTAAAACATGTTCAAAATTAAAATAACAGTGTTGGAAAAGAAAAATGAAGTAAAAATACAAATCAATGGAATTAGAAAGAATAAAAACATATATATATTAGAAATATTATTACTAGGAATCTTGGTTTCCAAAAGAAAATAATCAGAGCCAGAACTTATTTATAAACTAATGTCAAGATTTCAAAATGGAAATTAATTTACAAACCAAATTAAACATACTAGACACAATTACATTTATTAGTGTTTTATTAGGATTGTGAAAGACGTGAGTAATGAAAAAACATTCGGTGAGAAGAATCTTGGTATTTGAAAGAAACATTCTACAGAAAACATGATTTTTATTGAAAATATTTTGTATACTAAAAGTTTTCAATAAAGATATATACAAAAAATGAATTGGAGAGAAAATTATGAAATAAATTTATAGGAAAATTATAATGGTTTAACTACATATATCAAATGATAATCAAGGAATAAAAAAAATTTTTTTTAGTATTATGGAAAATATGAATCATAACACCACAGAATATGAACAGATGACATTAAATAATATACAAAATTAACTTGAAATCACTGTCTTCTTGGAAGCGATAGACAAAACTAAGAAGAGTTAGAAAAGAAAGCACTATCGATTTACAAGTGCACAATACATGATTTCTGATGATATTTTACAACTGTATGTTAAAACACAAACTTGAACTAAAAGCTTTTCTTTAAATAAAAGATTTTTTTTAATACACTACAAAATTTTCAAGTGTATTCCTATAAAATTTTTCTTTTATATATTTTAATTTCTTAATTCAATTTCTGTTTTATTTTACTACAACAATAAATGTATGCATACTGATTCTCTCTTTTATAATTACAATCATGACAGAAAAAAAAAAAAAATTAATCCTTTTATATCTAGAAGGTAGTAACATTTTTAGCCAACAAAACATTTGGTGATTAAAAACATGATGTTGAGAAATCTCATATTGCAAACCTAAACTGCCATTCAGTGGTCTTTTACTTAACTATTTACAATTAGAGATCCCTTTCAAATGAAGAAATATTTTGGGGATGAAAAAAACTGACTAATATTAATAGGACATGAAAAGGAAAATTGATAGTCTAATATTAAATAGGTCTTTATTGAACATTGTGATGTTAGAAGAATAGATGATAAATTTGAAAAGTGGATTTTACTATAAAGGCAGTGATATTTAATGCAGAAATGGAATGGAAATTTGTGGCTTCTCAGACAGTGGCAAGATTAGTTATTTATTTTAATGGAAGATCTGCACCAACAAATTTTCATTATAATGAAGTAGAGTTTTTATTTAGATAGACAAAATGGTTTTGATCCGAACAAAAAACATTTTAAATTTATCATGAGATTTTAATGCAACAATTAGAAAACAATTGAAAAATAAAAGTGCTATGGATTTATTTTGATGTAGAAAAATAAATGAGAAAGGGAATAACTTTTTGAAATTTTTTAAAAAAAAAAATATTACAATGAATTTTTTTGAAAAAAACATCAAAAAAGAAATGAACATGGAAATATCCAAATGAAGACACTACAAAGTTTGATTATATTTTAACAAATATGCATTTCAAAACTATGATTTACTTAATAGTTCCAACAAAGAAAATAAAAGTGAAATAAAAGATAAATGTTATGCAAAACTAGAATTAAATGCCATTAACAAAGACAGTATTAACAATTGATGTCTTATTTTCAGAAGCAGTTCAGCGAATTTAAACTAGAACTTTAAAAATCAATTAAAAATATTAATTTATATAAATGATAGTCCAGACTTGACACATTTTATAAGAAGATAATTGATATTATATTATGGTCAATTACACACACAAAAAAAATTAGTGATTCAACAGTACATTTTCAAATGAACAAAGTCATATAAGAAAGAAAGAAGAAATATAAAAATATTTTAAAAAAAATTCATTTAAAAGAATTAAATATGAAAAAGAGTTAATGTTGATATGAAGAAAAATAATTGTAAAATAACAAGAAAAACTACAGAAGATAAAAAAAATCAGAAGAATAATGTTACTTAATATTGGAAAGTTGTTTCAGCAATAAAGGAACAGATGGCATTATTTCTGAAAAGAGGGATGATATAATGAAGTGAGTGGAAAAGATCTATAAATAATCATATAATAATAATAAAAACAAAGTAATCCCATAACATTTTTTTGAATGGCTAAGTATTTAAAATGAAAAGGTTAGACATGCAATTAGATTTACAAAGAATGAGAAAGTCCCCCCCCCCCAAAAAAAAAAAGAAATAGCAGAAATTGCAACAAAATCATATATCAAGTATCTGAATGATAATTGATACGACCACTTCAAAACTCAGTACTTCTAGGTTTTACTAGATTGAGAACAAGACCAATTATAATATTAAAATGTTTAAGGAAAAGATTTGACTGTAATTGTATATACAATATAATATTACAATATTTAAGTACACATTCAATTTGCAGGGATTTAAATATTTTACATACAAAAGTAATATAGACTAAATTGGTTTTACTAGTTCCTAGTTGCATCTTGTTACTTTCAGTTTTGGAGAATTGTGTAGATTTTGTCTTTCTTGTTTCCATATAGTTCTTCAATAATCTTTTCCTTCGAATTTTATATCCTCTTATATCATGGATGCTATGAGTTTTCTGTGGTAATGTATCATAAAAAATATACAAGCAGCACTGTGCCCTAGAGGCTACAATCAACTTCCAAGTATCTCCCTTGTTTAACTATATACTGACTTAACTGATGTTATTACTTGGAGAAAGCCTAAAACTTATTTTCTGGAAGACTGTCAAGGGCTGTCTCATATTTAGTTGGATATCATTTATATTAGATATTTTCACTTATTCGAGACAGCTTCCAATTTGGGGGAAAAGTCAGAAATCATAGGGGACTAAGTTAGTTCAATAGGCAGGATAATTAAGTGGGTAATTGCTTTTTTTTTCAGGCCCAAAAGTTTCTCACTTTGACTTGGTGTTTTGTCATAATGAATGGATTGGGTAATTGCTTTTTTTTGGCCCAAAGATATCTCATTGCAAATGTACTGTGATGAGCTACTTTTTAGACCAGGATTCATGTCATTTTCTTTGAACAGATTCTTACAATCTTTTCAGCACTTCTAAATAGCATGGTTGGTTGATCATTTATCCCTGTTAAATATATTCTAATAGATTTTCCTTATGACTGATGAAGCACACCAGCATGATCTTTAATTGTTCACATGATCTTCATACTTTTTTAGGGTATGGTGAACCCACATATTTCCACTACATGCTCTAAATACTGTTTCTGGATCATATTAGAAGCATCAAGTTTTATCACTCATAATTACTTTTGAATACAGGGCATATTTGAAGAAAGGTCAGTCACAACTTCAAACTAATGCTGCTTCTATTCATCTGTCAAGATTCGAGGCATAAACACTCCAGAAATCTTGTTCGTGTTCAATTTTTCACTTAAAATTAGCTAATTGTTTGATCAATCTGCAATTTTTTTAGCTATTAATATCACTTAATTATATGTTGGATCATATTGCAACTCATATGCAGTTAATATCAGCTATCATCACATTTTTTCAACCATCTTCGAATCACTTTTGCCACTCAAATGCAGTTAACTTTTTTAAAGCACTTCATTATATCTATTTTCAACAGCTGTAATGTTTTAGTAGCACTTTTTCCAATTTGCACATAACATTTTATGTAAATATGTTGTTCAAAATTTCAACTGTTTATTTGTACAACAAAATTGCATACATAGTCTTTATTATTTTCTCAAAAGCTAATTAACAACTACCTCTAGTAGCTTGAAATTTCCACTGATTAACTCAAATGTGTTCAAACATGAATACTCATGTAATTTTGATATAGTTATCTCATAAATAATACATTTTCAGAATTAAATTGCCACATTTTGTATTTATTTTTGTATCCATTTTTTTCTTTATTAGTTTATCTTTTATTCATATTGTTATTTCAATAATAACTAATCCTCTCTTTTAATTAGTAATTCTTTATATGATCTATGCATCTGAATTGGTTTTTTCCTCAAAATTACTATTGGCTGCTAGCATATATATATATACTTTATAAGATATAAGAAATCCTGCAAGTTTTAAGTTAATGCATTTTTGATACTGAGCATCACAATTATAACTATTCATACTACACTTCTAATAGTGCTTATTTTTTATTTTAAACATCATAAAACTTATATTTATATATATATGCTCTATATTTATATTTTCATAATTATAATATATTAGTGATTTAGTACATGTATATAGTAAGAGGAATTAGTCTCATAAATTCTTATAAGTATAATACAAATCTAAGCCTTAAAGCATAAGGATTGCATCTTGCATGAAACCAGATCATTTAGGAGACTGACGTCATGGAATATTATAGTTAACCTATATAAAATTGATTCATGTCATATAATTCTTTTCTAGCCATTAATAAAATGGTAGTCACATATGAATTATGAAGAAACCAAGGCATATCACTCTTGCCATCTATAAAAATATATATATTTCAGTAATATTTAATTAAAATAAATATGTATGTTTGAATTTTCTTCATTGTTTGGAATAAATGTTTGTTGTAAATAATTTCTGTTCAAGATTTTAATAAAAATCACTGCAACTTGTCTAGAAAACTACTTTGGACTTTAATTAAACAAAAGAACAAATTAGATTTACAAGTGATTTAGTACAGTAATCACATCCAAATATTAAGTTATGAGTTGTCTTCATGCTTAGAATTTATAGATTATGAAAGGAAATTGCCTCTTTTAAGAATTTCCATAGTAATTAAATCTGTGGGACATTAATATTTAGACTAAGATAATAACATTCTGAAGAATGTCTATCAAAATGAAACAGTAGTAATTATATTACCTAGTGATACTAAAAAGACTAATATGTATAAGAGTATGTGAGAAGATATCTTCAGAACTTTTTACAATAATTTTATGGAAAGTATTTTTTTGGATTAAGGGGAAAAGCTGAATGAAGAAAAATAAATGAACATTTATTAAGTCATGTATATTTTACAGATGAAATAGTTTTATTTGCAAATAATGTTGCAAAGTTTTGGGAAATTACAAATATTAGATAAAATCAAGGAAGTAAAACTAAAAATAAATGCTAAAAATACTAATGTTCAGTAACTTTTCTCATAAAAATAAAGATTGATAAAAATGAGTTAGAAAAAATTGACAATTACAAATATTTTAGTCACATTATTAAAACTTAGATGGTGAACTTTTGGTAGAAATAGTTTTAATATTAAAATGAAATATGCTTGTGTGTTTAAAAATAAATTTTAATAAAATAATGTTTTGCCAGTTCTTAAATATGGATGAAATTTGGATAGTTAACAGTAGAACAAATATAGAAATTTCAGATCACACAATGAAGTGTGAGAAATATATATTGGAGTAACAACAAACAATTATTATTGAAATCAATGATAGAATTATGAGACTAAAAGAAACAGGTGATAATAGATGGAAAATTGAAATTTTTAATTGAATCTCAAGAGATTGTAAAATACCTAGAAAAAGATATTGCATGGATGAATGAGATAAGGAAGTTTTCGAAGTGATTGGAGAAAAGAAGCTATGGATTAAAGAAACTGATTAAATTTAGAGAGATTTCCATTTGGCAGTGGGGTGACAAATTTTGAAAATGATAATGACTGATTATATCTAAGGATGAAATCAAGAGAAACAAAAGTATGACAAATCTGTTTCAAGAATAATTATCAAATTAGTTTGAAGTTTTTAAAATACACAGCAATCTTAGATTTACCTTTTACACATTAATTAAGTAATAATGAGTAAGCCTATATTATGCAATATACTTAATAAAATAAAGCAATGTTTTTATTTATCTCAATATTTGTAATTATAATATTATATTTGAAGTTTGGATAATTTTCATCATTTAATTGAAATGTTAGAAAAATTCAAACTTTATTATGCTTTTCAGTATACATGCAATCATTACTAATAAAACAGATTAACTATAGAACACAATATTTTTAAGTGAAATTATTTTTTTCTTTTTGTCACATATTGCTGGGTTGACCAGCGACAAAGCTATCATGAGAATTGAACTAGTAATTACTAGCTTTTTAAAAAATACTCTTAATTTGTTAGAGTATCAGATTATAATTCAATGTTCATGAATATAAAGATCACTGCCACGTTAACACAATTAGTGGTTAGTCCAGTAATATCTAAAGAAGACAGGAGAATAATACCACTCAAAATATTGTGTTACATATTAATCTATGTGCTATTACTAGCAGGTGAATGTATTTTAGAAAAACGTTAAAAAGTGTGATTTTTTCTAAAAACATTTAACAATTTAACTAGATTGTGGAAATAGTTCAAAATAGATGAGGAGAGTAATTCATTTTCTATTTACCAAATAGATTATCATGTGCTAAAAATTGATGTTCACCATACAACAAAAGGAATAAATCATGCCTTCCATATATAACAAACTTTCCTCTGATTATTTTAACAAGACCATTATAAGGTTCAAATGTTTTAGACAATTAATATAAATAGAATCAATTATCAAGTCAGAATTTATTATATATACTTTATAAATAAAGTATTTTAATAGTTGATGACTAACATATGACTGTAATCTGATCATTTTCTTAATACAGTAAACCCAACCAAAGGAATAATAAATTATCAACATGTCAGTTTTACAGTAGTAATGTTTTCAAAACATTTCAATAAAAATTTAATACAGAACAACGGAGTTGAATTCAATATTGGAAAAACTAATAGTAAAAGAATTCCAATAAAAGTATTGGTGTGGCTGAAATTTAAAGTGAAAAGAACACAAATTTATTTCCACGTATAGAATTTCAAACCTGATGAAAAGCTAAATTAAAGTAATCACTAGCATTCTTTTATTTTATATGATTATATATCTTAAACACAATATTTATCATTTATGAAATTATTATGACTAGATATTAAATTTTTATTAAAGGTAAATCAACATATTAATGAATTTATTAAAGACAAACAACTGGATTTATATAGTAATTTTTGTATTAAATTGCTTTACTTAAATAATAAAGGTGTTGATAGCGAGCCTAATAAAGAGAAATAGTTTATTATATTTACTTCTATAGTGTTTTCCTGAAGGTTTGTGATGATCGTATTCTAGTTGGACCATTTCCATCATCTAATATGGGTATTGAATGTCTTTAGAAATATTTAACTTTTATTTAAATATTCCAAATATGTTCAACTGTTAGTAATAGCACATCAAACAGGTTAGTATTTGCACAATGTTTCGAGAGCTATTCTCTCATCTTCTTCAGGTGTTACTGGCCTGACCCATGACAGTACTGTAGTATGGGATTCAAACCTGGACCCTTAGATTCTTGAGTATTGAATTTTAAGGTAAAGCTCTCACCAACTAAGCCATCCTGCCAAAAGCAACAGTCAGTAGAAATTTCATATACTTATCTATGAGGTTCCTCCTGATTTCTCCATTTTTCCTAAGAGCAAAGTTGATTAGTGGTTTCAATTTTCTCAGCTCTTTGAGAGAGAATTGGAGGTTTTAGTTGCAAACCTTTATTTATCCCTTCAGATTTACATAAGAAAGTTAAATGATTTTCTACTTTAGCCAGTTTTAGATTTAATTTTTCATAATGTCTAAAGTTTGATATAGCATCGGGTCCATACTGAACACTTAATGTTTTCCTGAAGGTTTATAATGATCGTGTTCTAGTTGTATTTTTATATATGACTATTTCCAACATCTAATATGAGTATTGAATGTCTTTAGAAAACTTTAACTTTTATTTAAATATTCCAAATACATATCACACTTTAGACATTATGAAAAATTTATGTCTAAAGCTAGCCAAAATAGAAAACCATTTAACTTTCTTATGTAAATCTGAAGGAATAATTCCTAAAGGTTTGCAACTAAAGCTGTCCATGCACTCTCAGAGAGCTGAGAAAACTGAAACCACTAATCAACTTTGCTCTTAGGAAAAAGTGGAGAAATCAGGAAGAACCTCATAGATAACTATATGCTGTCTGTTGCCTTTGGCAGGATGGTTCAGTTCGTTAGAGCGTTACCATAAAATTCAATACTCAAGAGTCTAAGGGTCCAGGTTCGAATCCCATGCTAATACTATCACTGGTCAGGCCAGCAACACTTGAAGAAGAGGGGAGAATAATACATCTCGGAAACATTGTGCATATATATATGTACACTAACCGGTTTCATGTGCTATTACTAACAGTTAAATGTAAAGACATTCAACACTCATCTTAGATGATGGAAATAGTCCAAAAGCTTTATATCATATTTGCACGTATTATATCGCCGTGTAAACATAATATAAAGTTTTTGTGTATATATATAATACAATTGTTAAACAATTTCAACGAAGACATCAGCTAGCGAATTTACATCGATATGAGAAAGATATGTTATTATTGCAATCTACAGCGAATTGATATGCAAATCATTAGAAAATGGTGAATTAAAAAAATATAATAAAATGTAAAGCTACGAAAATATGTACTGTACTTTCATCTATAATGATACTTATTTATATATAATGCTATTCAAATGATTGTTTTTAGAAATGTGTATGTGTTTAGTAAACATGTGGATCATAGTTTTATGATTTCGTAATTTTAAGGTTTTTTTACAAGTCCAAATTTTAAAAATATATGTATTATTCTAGAAATTAATATTGACAAATGTTATCACAAAATTTTTATTCAGAGATCAGCCTTTTTAAGGATATATATGCTTGTATTATATTAACAAGTATTATGTTGTTGTTTTTTTAATCTAATAAAATGAATCAAATTTCTTATAAATTCTTTAATTCCTGCAGACGACATAACTCTTGAATAGCATGATGGGAAATAAGCTGGTTTATAAACAAGTTTGACCCCTAAAGGCCAATGGAGGTGTCTTTTCATCGTTTAACACTGCCGCATGTCTAACTCATGCAATTATGGGCTTACATTTCATTGGATTTGTTTATTTTATAATGCAGGGAGGTTTTTGCTCGTTTATATTTTTGCACTTTGCATCTAAAAATAAAAACGCGTCGCTTGTGTAAAAATAAAGCTATTCGAAATACACATTTTCTCCTACCATCGTCAACAAAACAAAAACAAAACAAAAAAGCTTAAATAAACAAAAATTCAACTCGGCAGAACTAAATATAGCATCATCAGGTTCATGGGGTTTTGTACTAAATAACCCATTGCTGGGTCTCTTACGTAACAATATTGATTTGCGCAAAGCACACAAAAAACGCATGACATTTCTTTTGCATTTTCTTTTATTTAAATTCACTTTCATTCTACCAATTTCATATTTCAATTAAAAGCTTTTTTAATGAATGATATATATATTATTTCGCAAAAATAGTGTTTATATTAGACGGGTAGTATACAGCGAAATGAATGCTGGGATAATATGTTTTTCTTTGCTGGTAGCCATTTTGGCGTGTTAAGAGGAGCGGTATGTCTACGAGTCAGAGAGCCTCGGATCATGATGCCTGGGCTCTTTTAGCCCTTAAATCTGCTCCAACCAGTCCTTCACGCGTTCAATGGAGTCCTGAGCATAAAGGAGCAGCAATTGCAAAACTAGAAGGACGAGAATTTGAATATATGGTTAGACAGAATCGCATCATTATTGGGCGCAATAGCAGTCGAGGGGATGTAGACGTAAATATGGGCCATTCAAGTTTCATCTCCAGAAAACACATAGAAATTTATTTCGAAAGCCCGCATTTCTATATGGTTTGCACAGGGAAGAATGGTGTATTCGTGGATGGTGTGTTTCAAAGAAAAGGTGCTCAAGCTTTGCAGCTTCCACCAACGTAAGTTTTCCCTTTTTTTTTTTTAACCGCATGTTTTCGTTGATAAACAAAGCATTTTTAACTTTTGACCACGACATTTATGAATGAGTTTGCTTGTATTTAAGAAGAAGAAATACTTTTATTTTCGAATGCTACAAAAATAAAAAGTAATAATAAAATATTTTATTGAGGTAAAGTATTTGTTTATGACCTATATTGTGTTTATTTTTAGTCCAAATTTCTAGCCATCTAAGTAAAAACCATGTGCTCAAAATGGCGTCCGTGTAAACAATCGGTGACTATTTACTAATCTGCAGCTTAATTTAATGACTGAAATACTTATTAGATTGATTAAATGATTTTTGATTTTGCATGAGCATTTAAAAAATATTATTGCTGAAATTGTTATTATTAAAGAATGTATTAAAATTAGTATATAACAGTGCGCGTTTAACGTTGATTGTGATATTGGGCCTACAAAAACACACCCCTTCAGATATCTATTTTATTGTTATATATAGAATAATTGTAAATTTTTATTGTTTATCTATGCATGCTTGTAGGTAAAATTATATGCTAATGGCAGTGTGAAGTTTATTTAAATAATACCATAAATATTTATTAATTATATAAAAAAAAATTAAGTCATTACTGTCTGATAAGAAAATATTTTAAAAAGTGAAAGAATAGTAATTAATTTCCTAAAGTTATATGACGGAACATTAAGTGGTTGCTGCTTATGTCCATTTAAAGAATTTTAATTGTTTCTGTTTCTGCAATATAATTTTTAATTCCTTGGATGTGCAATATTTATTATAGCATTTTTTTGCAATTATAACTTGTGTAATTTCGTTCCCTGTTAAAACTTTGGATTTTTTTTTCATAATTTTTTAAAATGTTTTGAATTATAAACTGTTAAACCAGCGAATTGTCTTATTGAACATTGTAATAAAATAAGAACTAACAATTTTTTTTATATATGTCTTTTGATTTTTTTAATGTCTTCAAGTTTTTGGTTTTTTTATGGAATGTAAATGATATTTTTTCATAGTCCAGAAAATGTAAGCTAAAGAAGTCATACAGGATCCTAATGCGTTAATCCATTCGTAAAGAACTCGTTTATCTTTACTATAGCTCAGTGCTGTACTGTATTCTTTGATAATTTTTAGTAATTAAACATTTAGCCATTTGCATTATTGATATTAGCATATATATTTGATGTGTCCATAAGTATGACTATATACATTAAGACAATGTTTTTAAATAATTAGAATAGCAAATAGTCCGCAACAACTCTATTGTTACAGTTCGCTAATGTTCAATTCCCTTGATGTACATTCAGGCTGGCTGCCACAAAAACGGTTCACAATGGGCAGGGTTTACACATACCTTGGCCCCAGTTCAATTTAGCTGCACACGAACTCTTCGTAGTATCGCACTGCGACTGGCCTTAAGCTTTTTACAGTTTCCTGCAACAGTCTATCAGATACTTCACTTGAAAACTGCTGAAAACTCAACTCTTTGTTCAGCTGCTATCTGGACGGTTTCCTCAGGTTATGGTCTCCCCATCTTTTTGGGCTCTTTCAGCTATACCCATGGACTACATTTCCATTGAGCACTGAACATTAACTGAAAGCACTGACACGAGATATCTCCTACTGGAATTGAACAGGAACGTCTACTGGAGATGCACTCAAATACTGGCTGACGTAGTTGTTACCCAATCTTTTTATAGCTTTCTGATAACTGCAGCAATTAATTACTTTGTCCAATAAGGTAAGGTCTCTTATCTAGAAATATTTACAATCAGCAAATATTTCTTGGAATTATCGTTCTCCATTATGTTAATTAATGCCTTAATTAAATTCCCCAGTTATCAGAGCGTGATCTAAAAACAACCTCTCGAATAAATACTAGTTTTTCTGGAGTGCATAAACTTGTATGCAATTTTTACAAAATACAACAATATTAAGTTTATTAATTAAATTTTGTCCTGAGTTCTATGCAATCTTGTGTAGCTATTTTTAACCACAATAATATATGCTTTTTTTTTTTAAAAAAAAAAAAAAGATTAATTTTTTATATGATAGCCAAATTCAGCACCAAGTAATCTTACTCTGGATTGTTGAAATTATAATAAGGCTTCTTTCAAACTCTTGAATTAATTCTGCAGGCATTTTGACGGATCCCCAAGCATTTACCCATTATGGATCAAAATTTCTGTATTAGCAATAATATGTCATAGACAATGTTAGATGCTTTAAAATTTTGATAAATTTAGGGGAATGGATGATCTAGCATTTTAAAATTACAAATGAACTATTTTACATGTCTTCTAATTTATACTTATTTTATAAATTGGCCATATTTCAGTTATTTATTAATTCAGGCAAAACATAAGAAATAATGATCATGTGATATTAATTCATACAATAATGAGGTTATAACAACTACATACATTTGTACACGTAGACTCTTATCAGTAATGAATGTTGCACTTGGTGGAAAGCCTGTCTTGAGGACTACAAAGTGTTTATTTCTATTTCGATGGTTTGCTTAGTTGTATTTTTGATCATTTTTATGTTTAGAAACGATCTTGTGCTCACTTCTTCATAGATGCACATTTTTTCAATCAATTTCTTATTTAATAATAAATGTATAATTAGTATACTTTATATTATATATATTATTATGAGTAGTTAAATGTGTGTCTGTTTTATTCTGCTGTTTTGATGTCTGACTTGTGGTAATAACCACAATTATTAACAGATAATAATCTGTTCATGTTATGAGTTTCAAAATCTATTGAGTATTTTTATGCTTTGGTTGCTGTTAATCTAGTATCTTATTTCTGTTTGGTAGATTTTTATCCGATTATTGATAAAAATTAAATAATATGACACAGACTTGTTTGTAACTAATTCAATTCTTCATTAGTCAATTAAGAGGAAGCATTTAAACATTTTGTTCAGATTTGAACTAAGCTTACCAAATGGAAAGCCATATTCTTCTCAATGGTTAATTCTCTATTGATCACTTGTAATTGGTTAATTACTAACACTAGCTATATCTGCATGATTCCCTTGAGACTAAACATTTCTGTTTAATTACATTTGTAATAAATGCCTTATTTTTCCATTAGAGTTTTAGTAAATTAGCAAAGAATTTATTAATATTAATCATTCTAAGTGTTGATTATTATTCTCTTGTGGATGCACATACATATGTATAAAATTTATTAAATAACTCAAAAATTTCTGTCATTATTTTTCAAAAATTGACAGTTGAAGATGTCAAGAAATGTACATGACAAAAAAACTACTGTTACTAAAGGTTTCTAATCAATTGCTGAAGGGAAGAGAGTACCTATTTCTTTGATGTTTTGTGTATATTTCTCTTGGACAATGACCAAATATATGTAATTATCTCTTTCAAACTCATTTGTGATAGTTCCATTGCAAATCATGTTGTTGCTTAGTAATGGCTTATTTTAGACTGGCAAAAATTGCCGTATTTAATCTCATATCAAAAAAAGTTTTTGTTTCTTTTTATTCCATAGATATAAGGCTTCTAGATAGTGATAAAATAGTAACTGATTTTGATTGATTGTCAAGATTAATCAGAATAGTGATGATATTGGAAAAGCAGCACAAGATGACATCATTAAATTTCAGAGAATCTTGCTTATATGTTTCTGGTTCTCAGTCATTCAACTTTACATATAGCTGAATAATATGGCGAATCATAGCTCACTGATTTTGGATAGTTTGGCCAAACACAAATTATATATATCTATTATTGATCTAAAAATTATTATGAATCCATCTTTTAGCATAAAAAATGATAAGTCTGTTAATAAGACCAAGAAGCTATTCAAGTTTATACAAGACTCGTCTCCTTCTTTTTTTTTTTGATTGGAGAAAAAAAAAATTTGGTGCCAATCTTACATTTGCATGCTGTTGATTAATCCCTCATCCACACAAGAAAGTTGACAAGAAGGTACTAATCAATCAGTTTTATTTTTTTTCATAATGAAAATAATATCAGTTTATTAAAAATAATATATATTTGGGGAAAAAAAACAAGAAAATAATATAATTTATTTAAAAAACAAACACAATACTTTTTACATTTTAGTATGTAATGTAAATCAATAAAAAAGTACATTTGAAAAAACAGTCAAAGACTAAGTGATCACTTAGCATCTTGTCAATTTTTGTTTATCAGTGATGACTCCACCAATAAATAATGTGAATGTTAAGATCGGTATTTTTAGTGAACAAAACACTGAAAAGCATTTATTCAATGTAAATAATCTATATTTAGAAAAAAAAAACCAATATAAAAAATGTTTATTAAAACACGAAAATAATATAATTTATTTAAACAAATCTGAAAATAATGTTTAGTGGACAAAAATGATTGAAAAGTATATGCTGAAAAAATTAAATTGATGACGTTAAATAAAAATGATGGGAAAAAAAATATTTCCATTAAGTTGAGTCAGTGTAAACATTTTGAAAGAAATTAAATTGTTTAAGAGAGCAAACCATTCCTCAAATTGGGAAAAGTGAATAACAAGATAACAAAAAGTGCATCAAAAGTACATTTATTTCTTGATCACTATTCATAGCACTTATTAAACATGAGGTTGCTAATAGATAAAGTTTCTGTTTTATTACTTTTTCAGATTTACTTTTTTTTAGTGATTTGCATTATGTTTTCTAAATAAATTATATTATTATTATTATTATTATTTTTTTCCAAACATATTTAATATGAACTGTTATTATTTTCATTATGAAAAAACTAAAACTGATTGATTATGAAAAAACTAAAACTGATTGATTAGCATTTTAATATTCGTGTATGAATGGTAATTCTGCTAATGGGTAACAATTAGTTAAGATGTCAGTTTTTTATCTGTGATCAAATCACAATTTTACATTTCATTACTTTTATTGCGTTTTTAAATTGTTTTTCTTTTTTTTAGTGTTTCGAATGATTTTATTCATGGCTATAATGTTAATATAATTTTTTTATTATTTATAAACATACTTTTTTTCATTGCATATCTAGTATAAAAAATGTAAATTATCTAAAATATCTATATCTATATATATACACATTTATTCATGAGATTTTTTTTTTTCACTGTATCTTATAATGATTATTTTATATATTATTATTCAATTACTTTTTTTGATATATCTATTTCTATTACAACTAAATAAACTCATTTCAGGAGGGAGTCCAGTAAAACAATATTCCTGTATTCCAGTTAAACTTTAAGATTATAAAAAAGTCAAATAACATAGGTACTCAAAGGGTTTAATTTTTTTTTCACTCATTTTTCACATTAATATCAGCTTATGTCAAATATTTATTGTAAATAAAAAAGTAACATTTATGGAAGCTTGATACTAAAGAAATAGATTAGAAACAAAGAAGTACATTTTATTTAAATTAAGAAAGAATTGTCTTCTTTAAACTATTCATTATAAACAGACCAGAAATAATAATTGCCCATAATTTAAACCCCAGAAACCTCATTAAGTGAAACTGCATTGTTGAATTCATAAATTATTCTCCTTTCATTTTCACTAAAAATAAAAAATAGATTATTGTTATATAAAAGAACAATTGTGGAAAAAGTTAATTTTTCTGTCTAAATTTCTTGGAGCAAGGAAAGAAATTTTTATTTTTACCTTTAAACTTAGGACCAATATCATTCTACTTGCAGCTTTAGTCAATTATTGAAAATCTACACTTTCTTAAGAAATTTTGTTTTTTTAAAAATGCTTTAACTTAGACATTCTTGTTCCAGCTTATCTTATAACCAATTTTTAATATATTTTTATCAAATGAATTTTCTTACAAAATTTTTACATGTGTTTAGATATCAATGACAATGCAATTTTGATAGGCTAAATTTCAAACAGCTTTTATATCGTGCGAGTCAATTTTCAGGGATGCACAATAGATAGTATATTTTTTTAAAAATATATTTTCATTGAATTTTCTGACTAATTCACTAAAAACATTTACAGTTAATTAAAATAGAAAGAAAAAGAAATGAAGGATGAAATTTAATTTCTCTTCATTATCTAATTAAAATTTTTTAAAAAAAAAAACTGCCCTTGTAAACACAGAAATTTTGTTAACGATTTTTAATGTATGCACAAATTTACTTTAATTTCAAATACTGGAAATCAGCATTATTTACATTCTTAGTTTTTAAATTTGAATATGAATAATTGCGAAAAATCCATTGCAAAATATCCAAATACTATGAAGTGGAAAATAATACATATTAAAAAAATAGTTTATAAAAAATTGTATTTAATTTAATGAATAATGTACTAAAAATTAAAGAAAAATATTTTTTTCAACCACAATTTTGGTTGTTATATGTTTAATTTGATTGAATTAATTAATTTCTAGATGTTCCACACTTATTTCAAATCAAATATATTAACCAAAATAGTGGTTGAAGGAAAAAAAAAAGTTTTTTTTGATTTTTATTGCATAGTAATTAAATAAAGGCATTTGTTATAAAATATTTTTTATATGTATTTTCAGCAGAATCTATAAGTCTAGAATCACCATTTTTTCTCGTTACTTTAGCTTTTTACTTATTCTAAGACTACTATTTTCTGATCACTTTGCCTTCTAATTTGTCTTTTGGCTGCATACTTTGTTTTAAATTATGTACTGTCTACCAGTGGATAATTTTGCATCATTTTTCTCTAAACTTTATAAAGTTATGGTCAAAATGGAGAGTGCCCCCCCCCCCTTTTTTTTTTTTACATTAATTTTTCATCACCACTGAAAGTAATTAATATTACACACATTGTTTGATTTTTTTGCAATTTACTATGCAAAGTCTCTGGAATAATCTCTAATCCAAAGTCTTAAAACCACTGAATCTTTTCAACAGTATCCTAGAAATTGATTTTTTGGTCCAAAGCATGAGATACTTGTACAGTAGTTAAAGACTATCATTGGCTGCATGCCTGATTATCATGTTCTGTCACACATCATTGTGTTTCATAAAATGAAAGAAGACCAGAGATGTCTGGGAAATTTTTTTTATCATTACTCCATCCATAAAAATTCTAGTAGAATGCAGAAATCATTCTATATAACTTCAAATAGGTTGCAGTATGCCAAAATCCAAACAAAAGAGCAGATATCCTCTAATTATTCCCATAAATAATTTACATAAAATAAAGGAAAATAATTTTTCTATTAATACCAATATATTAATTGTCACTGAAGTACAAATGAAATGCTTTTAAATATAATTAGGGATATAAAAATATTTTACAGAATATCCTATCAAAATAAAGTTTTAGTATTTTTTCAGTAAGTTAGACAAAAAATAATAGCTTTTTTGATTTGCTAATCATATATGTTTATAATATAAAAAGCTTTTTTTTTTTATTATCATATATTACTTAAGCGACATATTTTATTATTTAAAAGACAAAAATTCATTGATATTTATTAGTTTGTAATGCATTCATTTCTTAGTAAAGTATATATGTTTATAATAATATATATTACCATATTACTTTGAATGGAAGCTGCTATCAAATAAGCTTCAATAGGATTTTGAACTTGGGAAAAAATCTAAAAATGATTTTAATACGTACAGTATTGAAAAATAAGAAACATTTTTATTTACTTAAATAGGAACTAATATAACTTTTTTTTTGAATTCAGCATCATATGTAAAATATGTCCAGATACCGCATTAGATTCTACCCACACAGCTGCTACTAATAATTGTGATATTACGGGCATGCATGTATAGAGAGTAAAGCAAAGATGATTGTTGGGGAACGGGAGATTGGCAGAAATAAAATGTTAAAATATTAGCTTTGCATTAGTATGGGTAATAAAAAAACTCAAAATTAAAATACGACCAGATATGATGTGATTCTATACAGCTGGTATCAAACAACAGTTGGATTAACTCAGAAAAGTACGAACGGAAATCACGAATAAACACTATCAACGTTCATAGTACTTCATGCATGTATAGAATATAAAGCAAAGATATGATTGTTGGGGAATGCGAGATTGGCAGAAATAAGGTATTAAAATATTTGCTTCGAATTTAAGCTGCAATCTAATTTCACGTCTTCAAAATTTGAATAAAAAATGCGGCTTAAATTCAAAGTAATGTCTTTGATCAAAATATCATAAAAAATAATTAACTTAAAAAACTGAATACTGTAGTTATAAAAAAACGGTTCAGTAGTAAACTGAAAGCATATTTATATATTATAATTTTATTTTTTCATTACTAAATCAATTTTTTAATTATCACATAGCATTACCTTTGTGCTTTGTACCATTTTAAACAAAAAATTTAATATTTTGTATAAAACTGTAATTTTACTGTGACAGCAACTACATGATTAAGTGTACAAAATGAGGAAGTAGTTGAAAATGATTGATGCTGCTGCTCATATAGATGTGTGTGCATTATGAATTTCCATTTTATTCTGAAACAAAAGTGAGTGTAGTTAGAGGGAGGCAACCATGTTGATTGTTTTGCACAAATAATCCAATGCCAAAAATGCACATCATTAGTATACTGAATCATTTCTATTGTTACAAAGTTACTATGATAGAAGCTTTTTCATAAAAAGTCATTACTCCTATAGCATTTTTTAATTTTTTTAACTCTTATCATAGTCACCCATCTATTGCTTCTCAAAGATTTGATGATATCCAGGTTACTTTCCTCATTTCTTTGCACTGTTTTTTTTTTTTTTGAATTTTTTTAAAATCTCTTTTTTTTCTCTAATTTATCATCTAAAATTAATTCTACTCCAGATGATTCAGAAGAATTGATTCATATGGTATCTAGAGAATCATACCATTTGTAAACTAATACATTTTAAGATAGCTGCTCTTCGTGTATTATTTAGATTAATGTCTTTTAATTCTTTTCATAATAAGGCTCCTTTTTTATTAAGTTCTTTTTAAAATTAATTAGACCTGTGTTCAAGGCCATTTTAATTTTATGGTCATCTGAGTCTCTAAGTGAAAGAAGATACCAAGACTTAGGTTTAAAATTTAAAAATGCTGAATACATTTATTGCTATCAAGTAATTATTTCAACAGATTTTTACATTTATTTATATTTAATGGTAGCAGTATATTAGAAAAGCGAAATATATTATAACGGTCGGGGAATAGCTAGACCCTTACCCTATCTGCCACACAGGGAGCCACTAGATCATTTGAACCTAGAAAATTTATAATGTAGGCAGATACTTCTTGTTAAGATCTAATTTTATTTTATTATCAACTGTTAGTCCATGCCACTAGCTCAAGGAGACGCAGAGATTTAATGTATAATGGTCAATCAAATACTAATAGACAGCTTGGGCTTTGGAAATTATTCTATTATTTCGTCTTTTCAATTTGTGGAGAAAATCAAAAAGGTCACGATCGAGAACAACTTCTATATGACCACCCTCGATGTCAAAGAATTATACAGATCAGTTGACAGAAAACAATCGTTCCAAATTATCCTACAAGAACTGACCAACATGCTCTCAGCTGAATGCATTAATTTTATCGTTACATTTTTAACATGGATGGACAAACACATCTATACCACATTTGAATATGGTTGGTAAAACATGAAAAGTGGATGGCCCATGGGTCTCCCACTCAGTGGAATTATAACCAGCATATTCCTTAATCACTACAAAAAACTAATTGTATCCAAATATCAAGCTGACTGCCCTCACACTATATACATGCGGTATGTAGATGATATATTCATCTTAGCCAGCCAACACATTACAAATAGTATCATACAAGATTTATCACAGAACACTAATCTAACTTTCAATTCCACAACAGAAGATGCTTTCCAAAGTCTAAATTACCTCAACCTTCGGCTAACACGGGATGAGAGAACAATAAATTATTCAATGATAATAAAACCCTTTGGAATCAGAGGTTTTATACACCCATACTCCAATTCACCAAGCTCTCACAAATTTGTAGGCCTTCAAGCATTTTTATACAGAAATATGCAACTGTGCAAGTTTGAAGCGGATAGAAAGAATAATATACATCTCTACACCAAAGACCTACTACAAGCAGGCTACAAACTCAACACAATTAACAATAAAATTAAACAATTTTATAAGAAAATCGTAGACAATAAAAACGATACTAAAATTTCATATATCACTCTTCCACACATACCTAAAAGGTCCTACCAATTAATTAAAGTTTTGTCCAATAAATTTAAAATTAGTTTTATACACCCCCATGCACTAATCATCTAATCAACAACTCTAAGGATAAAATCGAACCTTCTCAGACCCACCATGTCGTTTACAGCATATGCCCACAACTCGGTTGCCGGGCCATTTATTTTGGGGTAACCAAAGCAGGCATAATCAACAGGACAGCACAACATAGATACACTTATAATAGAGCAAAGAAAAATAACGATAACTCATCAACATTCTTAGAACATTCCAAGAGGACAGGACTTGTTTGAACCCTCCAACCCCAAAATAGTCGGCATTGAGAAAAACGACATCAAGCGGAAAATCAGAGAAAGCATACTTCATTAATGGCAATAATAATGTTATCAAAAGACGGATACCTGCTTTGACATCTCCAAACATTGGACTAACTAGCTCATTTGCGTACATTTTGCATACCGCTTTGTTTCCTTGCCCTATTTCCTCGTTCTGCATCTCGCATTACCGCTATGAATATGAGGCAAATGGCCTCGAAAGCGCTTAGCGTATAATAATTTTTGGAATCTTTATAGCTTCTCGTTCAAGTCTTTCATACGCTTTTTAATTTGTATATTAAAACATTTTAATAAAGAAAAAGATTTTAAAAAAATAAACTACTGCCAGTAATAATCACAAAAACATTTTATTTACGCACATATAACTTTTTAAATTTGAGGAATAAATTAATCTTACTTTAATTTGTTATTATTATTTTATACTTTATTTAAAATCTGCACAGATAGACTGTTTATATAATTTTGTTTTAGAATGTTGAGCATAGATAAGCTACATAGATTACGCAATTAAAACTTTTCAAAACTTCAGGCTAAAAGTTTGTAGCTAAACCAATGCTTGCTTCCTGATATACAGATGCAACCAATGCAATATGATGTTAGCATAAAACCATGCTGACAGGAATGTGCATCTACAGCGTGATATTATTTAAAAGAAATGATCCTTGTCCAGTACAGGAATGTGCATCTGTCTGGCAAAGGAATCATATATATATAAAACATTAAAAGAAATGCTTTGTATGGGGGGAGAGCGGTACTTTGCCGATTTATACTCACTATCCATAGAGCGAAAGGTCAATGTCACAGGAAATATTTCTGCGTCCATTGTAACGATATGGCTACACCTTTGGGGCTATGCATTCAGTTGGGGATGCTTGCCCTGTATGCTAACACACTTCACATTACATTGATATAAACACCCATATATCCCCTCCACCACACCACCATTGACTCAACTACGAAGCAAATAGTCTGAAATTAACCTTCCTTAAACTAACATAAACATTAATGAATCTATGCAGCCATCTACACCCAACTTTAAATTTGATAATTTAGTTAACAGTTAAAAATAAATAAAAGAAAAATGAAAATGATTAACAGATAAAAATAAATAAAAGAAAAATGAAAATGATTAGCAAACATATACTTATAAAAAAAATATTAATAATTGATTTAGAGTTTTTTTAAGTCAGATAAGAGTTCATACTTTAGGTTACTAATTGAAAGTTTGTTTAGAAGTTCATATTGAATATCACAACTTATACTTCCCACGATTCTGGTAGATTTAGAAGTCCATTCTAATGATCACTTTTATAGATTGTCCGTCCTCCTTGGAAACAAAGCCGCTACTTGCCAATACTTGAGTCAGGAACTGTTATTTGGAAGACCTCAGCTGGTGCATGCAAAGGTAACTATTTTATTGCAAGATCCCTATATCATGGAGTCTGCAATACAGCTGTAAGATTAATAGTCAGATTTAAAACAACTAATTATTTTTCTTTTTATAGTATTAGGCTGCCCTTATCATAAATTTTATGGATCCATTGAACATGATGTCACTGATCCTAAGGTCTGGATATTTTCCTTTTTGGTACGTGCATGGCTTAGTGCTTGCATTGGTCAATCCTTAATTTTTTCATTCTCTTATCTGATCTTTCAATTATTTAAGTACCCCAAGGACTAGTTTGCTTTACATTTAATTAATAAAACAATCATTTCCATTTACTAAGATTAAACATGATTCTTAAAATAGAAATTAATTGACATTTATTTCTATTTTCTTTTATATAACTTTTTACTAAAAGTATTAATAAGACATTTATTTTATATAGCTCGATGTTTTATAAACTGTAATATTAATAAGCCAATAAGCTAATGCACATGCGCTTTGTAGATTTAACTATATAAATAAATACTCCCACTTTCCAAACACAAGATAAAGTCTTTGTGGAAAGATGGAATGAATCTATCTATCTTTTTGACCCAAACGTTTATCTATGGGCAAATCTTCAAGTATTTGAAAATTTCTTATTAAATTAAACATATGTAAATAAGACATTTATTTTTTATAGCGCGATGTTTTATAAACTTTAATATTATTAAGCCAATAAGCTAGTGCACTTGCGCTTTGTAGATTTAACTATATAAATGAATACTCCCACTTTCTAAACACAAGATAAAGTCTTTTTGAAAAGATAGAATGGATCATCTATCTTTTCGACCCAAAAGTTTATGTATGGGCAAATCTAAAGTATTTGGAAATGAGAGCATGAAGATGTTAATTGATTACTTTAAATTACTTTTTTATTATGTGAATGAATGACGTGAAATAAATAAGACATTTATTTTATTAGCTTATTGGCTTATTAATATTACAGTTTATAAAACATCATGCTATATAAAATAAATGTCTTATTTACATATGTTTAATTTAATAAGAATGACGTATCGTAAATTCTAGAAATTTCACAAGCATCATTCATTCACATAGTAAAAAAGTAATTTAAAGTGATCAGTTAACATCTTCAAGCTCTCATTTTCAAATACTTAAGATTTGCCCATACATAAACGTTTGGGTCGAAAAGATAGATGATTCATTCTATCTTTTCACAAAGACTTTATCTTGTGTTTGGAATGTGAGTATTCATTTATATACACTTGGATCTCGTTTTATGTGGTAGATAGGTTCCTCAGAAAACGCGCACAAAAGAAATTGCACAAAAATAGACTTAACTTACCTTGAAAAATGGGGGATACGTACTGTAATTTTTCAAAAATCGCATAAAAGCAAAGCAACAACGTAAAATTACTTTAAAATTCACATTAAAAAAAAAAATTAAATTAAATATGACTAATAAAAAATTTCAAATTTGAAAAAAATTGATACAAGACAAACTTTTTTTATTAACTACAGTATTTAATTTTATTTAAAACAATATATTTTTATCCATAATTTACATTTTTTTCATACATGTACGGTATTTTAATCATTATCACTATTTGAGACATAAGATTCATCATGATGTGAGGTACTGTAGCTTCTCCTTAAACGAAGTCAAGAGGAAATACAACTAAAACGTTTTCCAATCGCTGTTGATCCTTCCTATTTCGCTAAGCGATCTAAAATTGAAATTTTTGTTTCCAAAGAAATTCATTTTTTTGGGTGTTTTTTCTCTTTATTAGGGTAAACTAAAAGTTTAAAATAAAAATAAGAACTTAGACTTACGATAATAAAAAGACCGACTCACCACTGTTGGACAAAATTTAATTAAAACTAACAATTAAAAATTAAATTCTTATTTTTGTCTTTAATTTTTTAATTTTCAATTCCGTTTAAAAATCAAATTTCATCGTTTCACATCACCTTAATTTCAGATCACGTTACGTAATTTGTAAATTGTTAATTACAATTAAAAATCAGATTTTGATTGTCAAATTTAATTGTGCCCACCACTATTACTCACTTTTTAAAAATAAACTTGCGGACACTAAATGATTAATTGATTACATATTTTTTTTATAAAAAGCAAAAATAGAACGTAATTTAAAATGCAAAAATAACAACATACATCGTATAGACATTTTTAACATTTAAACAGATTTACATTATAGTCTTGTAAAATTTATTACTTGGGACACTAAATGGTTAATTGATTATGTACTTTTTTAAAAAGCAAAAATAGAATGTGATTTAAAATGCAAAAATGACAACATGCGTAGTATAGGCATCTATAACATATGAACAGATTTACATTATAATCTTATAAAATTTAATGTGTGTACAATCCTGATTTTAAGTGAATTATAAACTTCTTTATTGCATAAAATCTAGTATAGTACTATTATAAAGCGCTGAAAATATTGAAACTATTAGATGGACGTCGAACTCCGATAATGCGCTATAATTTATATTTAAAGTAATAGTGCATTATCAGAGCTCAACTTCTGATCTAATAATTTTTATCGCATAAGAGAAACCGCATACAAAGATATTAGAAAGCATGAATCGCATAACTTCAAAATCGCATTAAATAAATCCGCATAAAACGAGACCCAGGTGTAGTTAAATATACAAAGCGCATATGCATTAGCTTATTGGTTTATTAATATTACAGTTTATAAAACATTGCACTATATAAAATAAATGTCTTATTTAAAAGTATTAATCTTTAGATCTTTTTTCTACAAAAAAGTACTTTTAAATACTTTTTTTTTTTAAAGTTTTCCATCTGTGCAATATATATATGTTAAACATAACTCTTAATTTTTTTTTAGTTTTTAATAAATCAATTTTATTTAAGATTTATTTTTTCTTTTATTTTAACTTTAAAATAATGTAACGGCATATATATACTATTACAATATATAAAACATTAATTTCAATACTTTTTTAAAACTTGTTTTATTTAATGAATCAGTTTCCATTTCAAATTTCCTCCTATGTTTCAACCATATTATTTGGTTATTGTCAATGATTTTTTTTTTTTTTTTACTTTTATATTTGTCTAAAAGTAAGTAAAAAAAAAAAGATCTTGACAATGATCATATAATATGGTTGACACATAAGAAGAAACTTTAAATGGAAAGTGATTCATTAAATAAAACAAGATTTGAAAAGAATAAGTGTGTGAAATTAATTTCTTTTATACATATTGAAATTTATAGGTTATATTTGGAAAGAAAGTGATGAAATATTTTACTAATGGAATAATTAATGAAGTATTGATTTTATTAAAAAGTCAAATATTAGACAAACTAGTAAGATAAATTAAGATTTCACTTTTTATTCTTTTTTTTTTCTTTCATTTATTTTTTCTATTTTATCTGCAAAAGTTTTTTTTTGGACTTTCTGTAATAACATCATAGTCTCCAATGGTTCATTAACTGTAGATTAAGAAATGCTGATCTATTTAAATCCAACATAATATTTAATTAATTATTGTTACTTTTACAGTGGTTTTTTTCTGGCCTTGATACTATATTAAATCACTATACAGTAAATTCAGATTCTTTGCAGCACAACATATCCATGTCTAATTTCATCCATTATTTTGTAAATTCTTTAATATGTCCATTCTATTATGCATTTTTTTGTAAATACATTTAATTATTGGTCTTCTACCTGCATTCATGTTGTGTTTTTAATACAAAATCTCATTTCCCTGAGACCAACCGATGTTTGTGTTTCCACATGATATTCCTGGTGCACAAACAATACTAAATTTCTAAATACCAAAGTGCAGTTAATGTTGAGTTTCTTTCTCAAGAGTTTATTTTGCAATTATTTTCATTTTGTCTCTTGTAATAATTATAAATCATAATGTCTCTACTAAAGTCTTGTACAACTTTTCCTATAATCCTCTCATCTGGAACAACACTTGTAATTTTTTTTCCCAATTAATAAATAATATTACCAGCTTTGATAATATTAAAAATGATTAGTTTTACTTTTTCATCTCTAGTTCTATTTTTACATTTGCATTAAAAATGATTAGTTTTATTTTTGCATTTTTAGTTCTATTTTTACATTTGCATATTTATTTAAAAGTTTTATAAATATTATTGCGGCATTATATCTTTTCATTGACTCTTGCATTCCTACCTGTTGAAGTACTTCATCTTTTTTTTTTTGTTCTCTTAGCATTATGACATAGCTTGTCACAAAATTGGCATGCTGTTCTATCATTCTTTATATTGCTATTATCTTATTTTTATCATCTTTTTCTTCCTGAATGTTCTGTCTAGCTCAATTATCAATCCTTCCATTTATTGCATTATACTTTCAGATTTCTGTGCATAATCAATGAATAATGAATTTTATTATTTCTGCATCCTTGATTATGAAGTTTGCTTTTTAATTTACACCCCCCCCCCCAAAGAAACTCCATTTGCCTGGCTCCAGTAAGGCTATCCCATTAACTTAGTCATTTTTACATCCTCTGAATTTATACTCTCCCCTTTCTATCTTTATTTTTAACCATTTTATTTACTGTTTAAATTATCATTATTGAGCCTATTTTTGCACATCTGTACGTGTATCAAACTATATAATTGGGGAAACTTTTTTTATTATTTATGCTTTACTTTTTACTAAGTTATCTTTATACACTTTGTCTAACTATATTTCTATTTTTGTTGTAACAATATATCTAAATAAACTTACATAAACAAGAACAGACATTATTTTTAACTTATACAATATCCAATAAAATTACTCTCATTATATCTACAATGTTAAATCTATATTATAAACAAATACATACAGATTCCATTAATATAAATCATACAAAGGTATTAAATGCTGTATCTTTGCTTTTACATAAAATTAAATCACATCTTTTTTAAAAATATTTATGGAACTTTAATATTAAAGAAATAAACTTTGACTGAAAAATGGATTTTGTGTAAAATTAACAAAAAAAGTGCTTTATTAAATTTTTTTATTCTCCATTCATTATGAACAATCTTATAATTGCTTATTACAAATAATAATCATTTTGTAGTTTAAACCCTAAAAACTGATAACACAGAAGGATAAAATTTTTTTTGAAATAGTCTACAAAATGTAGACATATATGTCTACATTTGATGACGACTAAAGAGACAATTGATTTAAAAAGTGGACATATACTTTATTATAAAGGCACAAATATTGGAAATACAAGTGAAGTAGGATTCATTATAAATAAAAAGTGGAAGAACGACATTGTGGAGATTGCTGGTGTATTGGACAGAGTGGCAAGATTAGATATACAACTTAGCAGATACCAAGTGCAGATAATTCAGATTTATGCCCCAACAAGTTCTCATAGTGATGAAGTTATAGAAGATTTATATATGAATGTACAAAAGGTTTTTGATCAGAGTAAACGACATTTTAAAATTGTTATGGGAGACTTTAATGCTAGAATTGGTAAGAAATGAAAGTGCTGTAGGTAATTTTGGTTATGGTAATAGAAATGAAAGAAGGACATAGACTTGTGGAGTTTGCAGGAAAAGAAAAATTTTATATTATGAATTCTTTTTTAAGAAAAATGTTAAAAAGGAAATGGACATGGAAGCATCCAAATGAAGGTATAGTAGAATTGGATTATATTTTGACTAACAGAAAATACATATTTCAAAATTGTAATGTTCTTAATAAATTTAACACAGGAAGTGATCATCGATTAGTAAGATGTAAGACACGTGTTAATGCAAAACTAGAGACAAAAATTATTAAGAAAAACGGTATTTACAGTTGATATTTCTAATCTTCAGAAACATTCTAATGAATTTAAATTAAAACTTAACACATTGGTTTCAATTATTAATAGATTTTGAACATGATTCAGATTTGAATGAAATTAATATGAAAATAACTGATATACACTTTTAAAAACTGCAACAAAGATAGCTGGGAGAAAAAAGCAATTGATAAATAAAATTTCTACTGAGACTAGAGAATTTATGAAGAAAAGAAGAAATATGAAGATATACAAAAATTGAATATCTTGAATTTTGTAAAATGGTACGGAAAAGAGTTGAAAATGATATAAGAAAGTATAACTGTGAACTAGCAAGGAAAGCTGTAGAAGAGAATAAAAGTATAGAGTGTAAAACAACATTTTGGTATTGGAAGGAAATTTATATCTGCAATAAGAAAAAAAGATGGAATTATTACTAAAAAGAGAGATGACATCATGAAATGGGTAGAAGACTTTTATCAAGAATTATATAGTAATAAAGAACAAGTACCTCTTATATCTATTACATTTTCCGAATTGCCCAGAATTTTAAATGAAGTGAGACATGCAATTAAATGCATGAAGAAAGGAAAGGCTCCAGGTAATGATGGAATTATAATTGACATATTAAAAGATGCAGGTGAAGAAATAGAAAATTTTTTAGCAAAGTTATATACCAAATGTCTAAATGATAAAGATGTACCAGATGATTGGAAGAATGCAGTATTAATATTATTATTTAAAAAAAATGATAAAGAAGATAGTAGAAATTACAGATCTATCAGCCTTTTATTAGTTTTATACAAATTTTTTATCAAGATATTTACAACTCGTCTACAGAGAACATTGGATTTCCACCAACCAAGAGATCAAGCTGGATTTAAAAATGGTTTTAGTATAGTAGATCATATTCAGGTATTGAGAGAAGTTATAGAAAGGACAAATGAATATGAGTTGCCATTATGTTTTGGATTTGTAGATTATGAAAAGGCATTTGATTCTATAAACATTTCTTCAGTGATTAAAGCATTGGATTAGCAAGGTATAGATCCAGGATATTGTCATATTTTAAAAAATATTTATAAAAATGCAACAGCAACAATTAGATTACATAATGATACTGGGAAAGTCAACATTGAGAAGGGCATAAGACAGGGGAACGCCATATCTCCAAAAGTTTTTACAGCAGTGCTGCAAGAATTATTTTGTGGATTAAAATGGGAAGCTAAAGGAGTGAAAGTAAATGGAGATTATTTAAGTCATTTAGATTTTGCAGATATTGTAGTTGTTTTTGCAAATAATGCTTTAGAGCTGCAGAAAAAGTTTCAGGAGTTATCAGATGAAAGTAGGACTAAAGATAAATGTTAAAAAGACTAAAGTAATGTTTAATGGATTTTCTCAAAATATGAAATATTTGTGTTAATATAAATCCACACGTATAAATTAAATATAAACTATAATATATATAATCAATGTCTCAAACGAATGACAAATTTTACCAATCTATTCGAGCGCTTTCAAAGGTCTAAGCCTTCATTTTCAAGAAGTAGCTGGAATAAACTATACAAATTAGGGTGGACTAGATATGCAAATGAGGGTGGACTAGATCTTCATTGATCTAGATCTGCCACTTCCTAGAGATGGCATAAAATGTTTCTTTTTTATTCCTGACATGGACGTCAGAGATGATATAACATGCCTCTTTAACTCTTCTTCACAACTCAAGCTGCACACAACGCGGGGCTTGTCGGGCCTGCACTGGTGTCCCGTAGAAGCTGCGTGCTATGCAAAAATAGATGGATCAGCCAAAGCCTTATTGTATGCATATACATGTTGTGCAAGTCTTGTATGGATGGTTGCCCTAGTCACCATAATATGCCGCCGGGCAATTATTATTACTACATGCGATCTTGTAAATGGCCTGTTGAGCGTATATATTGGGGCGATGTAGTCTTTAGTATTGTTTACACATCTGTTGAAATTGGGGGGAAAACAGTAACACAAACTAAAATCATTACTAAAGATTGTGTAAATCTTTATGTATATTTTTGATATATAGCAGCAAGATACAGGGTTTATTCTGTTTATTTTCTCGAATGGGACAGTTTTTAAAATTTCTAATAATATTATCGATCGCTCTCTTATTATATTTTGCATATTTGTGCAGCACACAGCTTCTACGGGTCACCAATGTAGGCCAGACAAGGCTCGTGTTGTATGCAGAGAGCAGCAAGAGTTGCAAAGGAGAGTTAAAGAGGCATGTTATAACATCTCTGACGTCCATGCCATGAATAAAAAGGAAACATTTTATGCCATCTCTAGGAAGTGGCAGATCTAGGTCAATGAAGATCTAGTCCACCCTAATTTTCATGGTTTATTTCAGCTACTTCTTGAAAATGAAGGTTTAGACCTTTGAAAGCGCTAGAGTAAATTGATAAAATTTGTCATTCATTTGAGACGGTGATTATATATATTATAGTTTATATTTAATTTATATGTGTGGGTTTATATTAACACAAATATAGAGTTTACAAATACTTTTGTAACACATAGTTGAACGTTTAAATATTACAAAATATGAAAATAAAAATCAATTATTATGAGTTAGAAGAGTTAACAGCTACAAATACCTTGGTCAGATTATTAATACAAATGGATACATAATGGATGAAATTAATCATAGAATTAAACTTGGGGTTGGAGTGCTTTTGGTAGAAATAACTTGATACTAAAAGGAAATATGCCTATGTGTTTGAAAAGGAAGATTTTTAAGAAATGTGTTTTACCAGTTCTTACTTAAGGATCATCTGAGACTTGGACACTTAATAGAAGAGCAATGCAGAGACTTCAGACCACTCAAAGAAGTATGGAGAGATGCATGTTGGGAGTAACAAGAAGAGATCAAAAACATAATATATGGGTAAGAGAACAAACAGGTGTTACTGACCTCATTGAAAAAATTAAAAGACTGAAATGGAGTTGGGCTGGACATATTGCTAGAAGAGATGGTAATAGATGGACAATTGAAATCTTAAACGGGATTACAAGAGATTGTAAAAGACCCAGAAAGAGACCGCAGGTGAGATGGATGGATGAAATAAGAAAGTGTGCAGGGGTGGAAAAGAGAAGCTAAAGATTGGAGAAGATGGATTGAACTTTGAGAGACCTTCATCTTGCAGTGGATTGATAATGGTTGATGATGATGATTTACTTCAATTTCTATTTATCCAGATGAAGGAATAGAAATTTAATGAGGATATTAAAATATTTGAATGATAATAATTTTTATAGACAACTGTAGGAATTTTTAATACAAAAATTGGAGTTGACCTTGATAATGTGTCTTGTGTGGCTCCTTATAATTATGGGAAAAAAAACAAGAAGTGTTTTGATTGAAATTACAGGAAGTAACAATTTGTTACTTTTAATTCTTTTTTCAGGAAAAAAACCTAATTGAAAACGAACATAGAGAGCTACTAACAATTTGATAATGAAATCAATTTCATTTTGTCTAATAAGATTATTTAAGATGTAACAGTTCTTACTACTATAATATTATGTTAGAAAGACCAGACTTAGAGACCAGTTATATTTTGATATTAAACTGGGCAGAGTTAAATTAGTGAAGAATAGTTCTACAAATATAGATTTGAAAAATTAGTAAATGGTTAATGTATTTCGGAGAGATATTAAAGGAGCTGAATTAGCATATTATGTACCAATGTATTTAATTCTGGATGAAAAAGTTTTTAATGAAGTTATAAAATTTAATAAAGTACTAATGCCATAGTGAAAAGAATGAAAAAGAAATCAAATGTAAAAAATCATATATACATTGAATTTGAAACTTCATTTCTTTAATTCTATTTTATTTTAGAAAAGTATTGAATTTAAAAAAAAAAGAATGTAAGAAAAGACTAAACATAAGTAAATATATGATAAAACAAGAACAGCTTTATTGCATACTTTCTATTTATATGAGAGCTCATTTTTTAACATACTGCTTACATTGATTCCTAACATTTTATTATTGTAATAAGGTGGGTCATGAGACTCAAAAATTTCTATTATAATGTAACTGTTTTAATAAGATATGTCTCTTGAATTCTTGATGTAGCAACAAATAAGAGATATAGGTAGAAAGTAATGAATGACAGCTTCTAGATATTTTCTAAATTTAAACTTGTGAGTTGTTATACTGAATTTATGATATTCATGTACATCTTACATATTTAAGCTTCCTAACTGTTGTAATTAGCAAAAACTCAACTATATGTCAAATAGAATTCAATTCAGCAACTTTTTCTTAAATCGTTTGTTTCATTTTTTATTCTTTAACATTATTTATTATATTTGATTGTGAATTAACACTATGGGCCAAAAATGATAATATTATGAATGTAGATATACTTCATTAATTATTTTATGAACAGTTTATTTTTCGATTAAATAGTGTACATTAATTAAGAATTAAGTCAAATGTTTAAAATGACTTCCTTCTTCCCTTAAACAAAGTTAAATTAAAAAAAAAAAAAGTATTAAAGTAACTTGTCTTCTGATTATATTTTATAAAAGAATTCAGATATTATGAAGAAAGACTTAAAATATATATATAAAGAGTTTGCTAGATAATGTACACTTTAGTTGAAATAATTGTTTTAATAAAATAATTAAAACTGTAGGCATTTGACATATCAGAAAGAGAAAAAAATAAACAGGCGAAAATTGCAAAAAGTAAATTTATTTACTATGTATTGATATATAATATGCTTATATGTAAACAATGGGAAAAAATAAACAACACAGAGCCTATTATTCTTACTTTTTTATCTTTTTTTTTTAGTCTTAAAAATTAAAAAAATAAATTATTTTTTTATAATTTTGCCAAATAAAGATTGTGTCAACGAATATTGTTTTAATGTAATTTTTTAACATGAGTCTTGTGCTATCGAATGCTGTGATTATATGAAATGTATCAGCAGAATGTATAACTAAGCAATAAACTTGAATATGGTAAATGTTGAGGTTTTTTTTTACTTTTGACCATAATCTTTTTTTAATATGTCTATAATTATTAATTGCTGTTTTATAAAGTGAACTTATACTTGTTATATTTGAAGTACATGGTTAATAATCTGATGTTACAGCAATATTGTAGTTTGGTATTCTTGAGTATACATGCAGTTAATGATTAGCATTATTATGAATTTGAAAATGTGTTAAATATTCATGTGATTTATTTTCATTTGTTTGATATCTTTCACAACCGTATTCCAATTTTTCTCTTGTTATTCGTTAAAAATTTTGTTTATGAAAGCGACTGTCACAATTAAAAACAGTACTAGTTCAAATTAAGATTTGACTATTGAGATCTATTTTATGCTATTAAAACAAGAGTATTTATAAATGAAGTTTTGTTAGAATAACTACTAGAAAAAATAAAGATCACAGTTTTTATTTTATTTTATATTATTGAAATCATTTTCAATGCCAGAGAGCTTACTGATAATTTAGTAATCTATTCATATTCAAAATATTGACCTGTATAACTTTATTGCCATTTTTTTTTTATATTTATGATATGGTAGGAAGAAGAGATACCACTATTTTAGATGAAAATTTCAAAGGATGATTTGTTAGGAATTATTTATATTGTTGATTTTTATTATAAATACAGTACCTTATGAAAGAATTCATTTTTAATGATTTTTGTTTTCTAATTAGATGCTATTTTAGGTTTCCAAGTACTAATATCAAAATTGTTTTTCACTCTTTGGTTGATGAGACTAACCCGCCCCAAAACAACAGAGTTCCAAGTCCACCAAAACGAAAACTAATGGCACCATTAAAAATAAACATTCCAGACCCTGATGTGAATTTTAGCAGCCCATTTCCTTCACCAACAGGAACTTTAAGGTAATTTTATTTCATCAAATTCAACATAATAATTTTAGTTTTGATATCAACTTATTGATTTCCTAGTTGTGACTAGCAATAAGAAATTACTTTGTATTTAAAATGCATTATTTAATTTTATATACAAATATTTTCTGTTAAAATTTTTTAAGAACATGTAGAGATAGCTTCATTTGTTGAACATTCTTTTTCTTAAAATTTGTATTTTAATAATAATTGTTATTTGGAAATTTATTATTATGAATTAAAGCAGGAGCCAGCAACGTTTAGTGGTGTCGTGCCAAATCCTATGTTACAATGCTATTCCATATGCTGACATGATTCTACCAATTTTATTATATATAGTATATATTATTTACTTTTGAAGTCCATTATAAAACCAGATCTTATATTATTGGTTATTCAATATTTTTAAATACATAGGATCAAATATGAAAACTATGTTTTGTTAAATTATATTGCATTCAAAAGATCTGCTTACAATTTCCTTTGGCATGGAGAAAATTCATCCTGTTGGAACTTAAAAAAATGTATATTGCTTACAAAATTGCTGATTAATGTACAGTAATTCAGAATAGATAGAACGCATTTAACTTTCAGTTGTTTAATTTAAAATGCTGATTAATGAACTCTATGAAAATAAAACAAGTATTTTTCTAGCATTTATTAAAAATGTTTCAAAAAAACTCATTTCTGTGATATAAAAAAATCAACTTGAAATTGGAAGTTTTTTACATATTTTTTTTTTTAAAAAAAAACATTTGGAATTTTTCTATATGGAAAATTTATTTTAATTTTACAATAGGCATTTAAAAGAAAGAAAATAATCAATGGTATTTAAGCTCTTTAAGATCCGAATAATATTGTCTCACGTATTTATGAACTTCATTAACGCATTAACTTGACTATCACTAACCATAAACTTTTTTTTAATTGATATAATATTCTGCCTGCTACTCTAAAAATGCAGTTGCATACAAAAGTATCGAAGGTCAATTGACCATCAAAAATAAAAATCCAGGCAAAATTAATTCTCCCTGGGAGGAGGGACAGGACAACATATTTCCATCTCAGTTCTTATCCTTATTGAAATTAGCAAAGGTCGAGTGTTTGTTTATTGTACAAAATAATAAGCAAATTAAACTGAATCATGGTTTCCATTTACATGTGAGTTGCACATGCAAAATGTACATGATGGTGCGAACACATGCTGTAATTAAAATATAATTTTTTGCTATTTCAATTCAATCAGAATGCCATTGATAATTGTTCCGCTTGGCAAGCATGCCCTAGGTTGCCGGCTTCCTGGATTAACCCACTTATACTTCAAACGATGGAAATGTCTTTTGGCCAATTCGCCCCCTGGTGAATTTTTCCGTAAGTATTATATGTTAAAATGCATGTAAAATGGTATACTTTATTATAATACATTTTTTTTTCCTGAAAAAAGCACGAAATTCAAAATTCCTGTTCTAACAATAGAAAAGTCCCGCCCTGACATGATCAGCCATTATGTGTTGCCAAGGCTGTAAAACGTTCGGCGTTTTATGACATTGAAATTTCCAATGACGCAAAAACATGTTTATTTGTGAATTTATTATGGTTTTAGATTTTTTTTTTTAAATAACACTATCTTTATTAGATATCAACAAATATAAATTATTAATAACTTATTTTGACTTGAAATACTTTATTTGCAAAAATATAACTTTATATTAGCAGCTAATGTAAATATGGCCTGAAGCATATTTGGAGCCTGCTATGACATAAACAATCTACTTTATATTTACGAGGAAGAAAATAATCGCAATTTTGCAATAAATATTAAAAAATTTTAACTTTTAAAACATAATTCGTTAGATATTAGAGAAATAAATAATTGTTCATTCAAGTTTTTAAAAATATTCAGAAACAAAGAAGATTTCGTTGATTTTATAAACTGAAAATAATCATTCTAGAAACAATGACATATAACTGTATTTTTATATTGGACTATTTCCATCATATAATATGTGTGTTGAATGTCTTTAGAAAAGTTTAATTTTATTTAAATATTCCAAATGCATTCAACTGTTAATAATACCACAGCAAACAGGTTAATATATACACCAACTGTTAGGAATGTCACAGCAAACAGGTTAGTATATGCACTAACTGTTAGTAATATCACAGCAAACAGGTTAGTATACACACGTTTCGAGAGGTAGTTTTCTTCCCTCTTCTTCAGGTGTTGCTAACCCGGTCCTTAGATTCTTGATTATTGAATTTTAAGGTAATGCTCTAACCAACTGAGCCATCCTGCCAAAGGCAACAGTATGTAGTAATTTCATATACTTATCTATGAGGTTTCTTACCTTAAAATTCAATAATCAATAATCTAAGGACCCAGGTTCGAATCCCATGCTAGTACTGTCACTGGTCAGGCCAGCAACACCTGAAGAAGAGGAGAGAAAAATACCTCTGGAAATGTTGTGCGTATACTAACCTGTTTGCGGTGATATTACTAACAGTTAGTGCATATACTAACCTGTTTGCTGTGACATTCCTAACAGTTGTTTGCTGTGGTATTGCTAACAGTTGGTGCATATACTAACCTGTTTGCTGTGATATTACTAACATTTGAATGCATTTGGAATATTTAAATAAAATTAAACTTTTCTAAAGACATTCAACACACATATTAGATGATGGAAATAGTCCAGTATAAAAATACAGCTAGAACACCTTCATCACAAACCTTCAGAAAAATGATGTATAATGTCTTTGTTTTAATTATGGTATCATTTTTTTAATATTTACAGAAACAAAATGTGAACATTTAAAATTTACTTCAGTAGTAAACAAGAATATCTATCAAAGGAAATCAAATTTGTTATTTTCTGATAAGTAATAATTATTTTATATATTTTACGTTGACATGTGAGACAAAGAAAAACATCAGAAATAGCGAAATTCGGTAGAATTAAAGAATGCTGTCTTATATAATTTTCTATTTCATATTGAACATTTTGTTTATTTTTAAATTATTGAAAACATAATTTTTTTTTTATATATAAAATTTTTAATTAATAGTGCACAATTGAAATCAAAAATGGATTTTTCTTTTTTTTTTTAATTCCAATAAACAAAATACTTTAATTAAACACACAATTACAATAAAATTGCATTGAAATAAAAGAATCTTGGGAATAATTAATTTCTCATATTGTTTAAGATTTGAAGAGAATTCTTTTAGATTTGTTTTTCTTTTAATTAAAAACCTTTAGTACATATGAAGAAATGATGATTTAATAATTTTAAATTTTATTTAGTTACACTGTTGATCCAAGTTAATGATAATTAATATTTTCATCTGTAATAATTATATTTAAAAGTTGGAAGCTAGAGCTTTTGTTCTATTACCTTGAATTATTTTTTTAGGTTTATGAATGTCATTATCTTAAAAATATCAGATATTATTGAAAATAAGTAGACAGGTAAAGTTCTTGAATAAATTTTTATATAAAAAAAAATAGGGTGTCAGTGATTGCTCTCTCTTCTAGAAAAACAACAACAGGAGTTTCTAAGAAAGTACAGTCCTCATATAACATTATTTTATTATGTCATAATTTTTTTCTTTATCTTTTTTCTTTATCGATAGCAACAATAGAAATAAAAAATAGAGAATGTCAAGGTAGCTGTCAGTATTTAAATTATCTGTTTGTTAATTTTATTATATATGTTGCATGTTCCTGTGAATAGTATGAATTGTAAATAAATAATTATTATTTTTTTTGTTGAAAAACATTTCGACTGTATTGTTTTTAAAGATATAGATTGTATTAATAATCAATTTAATTAAAAACATTTTAATTCCAAAATAAATAAGCAAAAACATTACTTAATATTGACATAAAAAAATAGTACAAAACACAGATTTATGTGTGCTGTGTTATAAGGAGACAGAAACACAACATATTTTTCACACCTATTCCAAGTTAGATAGTATGCACAATCTTATCCCAATAATACTTGAAAATAATGACTTAAACATAAATTACATTAATAAAATTCTTTAAAAAGGGATCTTTTGCAAGCATACAAGCTAATACCTTTATATATGCATGTTGGTGCACAAGATGCACTTTCACTTGGCAATAATAATCCCAGAAGATACCTTCACACCTTTACCAATAAACTAAAAACAATACAACAAAGTGATAGGAAAGTAATGGTAATTAATTATACCAACACCTGGACACTAATGCATTTAAATTTAAGCCTGTAACATGACACATCTTTCAAAAATATAACAATGAAAATCAAATTTTGCTTGTTTCTGGAAAATGCATAACAAGGCATCTTTGGTATACTCTTAACTACAGATGTATATAATGGTATTTGTAAATTACCTGTAGGCATTTTCATTGTTTGAAACTTGATTTGTATTGTTTTAACTAAGCATCAGTTAATTTTTCTGTATACCACAGGTAGTCAAAATAAAAAACAGTAATCTTTTTTCTTTGTTAAATAAAGATCATTGAAAGGTAAAAAATAGTGCTTTAAGACAAAAAGAAATCTGACATAGATATTGCTAATTATTAATATATTTTTTTTAGAAAAAAATTATGGCTGATAAATATCAGCAATGCATTCTCTCTTAATTGGAGATGGTGATAGCGAGACATGTTTAAATTATCCTTGATGAGATAGTCGATAGAATAGTGAGCTGAATGTATAAAATTGTATATAGAAAATTGGGCTACAGAAAGAAGCTTCTGTTAACTGAAAGGAGACTCATTTCTCTTGAAGGCCTTAAAGGAACCGAGCAGAGCAGATTTTTAATGTCCACTCCATATGTTGTTATCCTTGCAGGTGTTATTACTATGTGATTATTCATATAGTATATTAACACGGATGGGCTGCTCACCAACATGCATGATGAATTTATTGGCACTTTATCTCTTGAGTTTAATATCAAGAAACAGTATGATCTTCTCACTTGCCCAATAGCTCTTAACTGAAATATCAATTTTTTGAAGGTAGAATAAATGTGTGTGAATGAATTTTTTTCTGAACGATATTTACAATCATGACAAACAGAAATAAATTGATCATGGTTCTTATTCCCAGGAGGTTGTAAAGTTGCCTGCCAAAGCAGCGATTGGTGACCGAAGGCAGAGAATTCTAAGAATCAAATTGCGGATCCAGACTGCCATTTGTTGATGACTTTTTATTTAGATACTTACAACTGAAGATCACTTTCATGTGTGGAAAATTGCAAGAATTGGAAGAACTGTCTCATTAAATGGGATATTATTGAACTTTGTGAAGTTAGAAGAAACGGTGAAGAGACATTTGATGTGAAAAGTGGACATGCACTGTACTACAAAGGCACAAACATTGGGGGTACAAGTGGAGTAGGATTCATTATAAATAAAAAGTAGAACGACAACATTATGGAGATTGATGATGTATCGGATAGTGACAAGATTAGTTATTCAACTTAATTGCAGATAACAAATGTAGATAATTCAGGGTTATGCCCAACAGTTCTCATAGGGCTGAAGAAGTAGAAGATTTTTATATGGATAAACAGAAGGCTTTTGATCAGACCAAACAACATTTTAAAATTGTCACGGGAGACTTTAATACTAAAATTGATAAACAATTGAAAGATGAAAATGCTGTAGGTAAATTTGGTTATGGTGATAGAAATGGGAGAGGATATAGTTTTTTGGAGTTTGGGGAAAAGGAAAAATTTTATATTATGAAATCTTTTTTTGAGAAGAATGCTAAATAGAAATGTAAGCAAATGACGATACAGCAGAATTGGATTATATTTTGACTAACAGAAAATACATATTTCAAGATTGTAATGTTCTTAATAAATTTAACACAGGAAGTGATCATCGATTAGTAAGATGTAAGATACACGTTAATGCAAAACTAGAAAAACAAAAATTATTAAGAAAAACAATATTCACAGTTGATATTCTTGATTTTCAGAAACATTTCAATGAATTTAAATCTGAACTTGCAAATCGTTTTCAATTATTAACAAATTTTGAACATGATTCAGATTTGAACAAAATCAATAGGAAGATAACAGATACACTTTTAAAAACTGCAAGAAAGATAGCTGGTACAAAAAATGCAGTAAATGACCAGTAAAATTTCTACTGAGTGAAGACAATTTTTGAAGAAAAGAAGGAATATCAAAGTTTATTTTAAAAAACAATGAATTGAGAAGAATTGAATATCTAGAATTTTGTAAAATAGTGCGAGAAAGAGTTGATTACAATATGAACTCTCAAAAAAAGCTATAGAAGAGAATAAAAGTCTCAAGAGGGTAAATCAATGTCTTGGTATTGGTAGGAAATTTATTTCTCCAATAAAAAAAAAAGATGGAACTACTAAAAAAAGAGATGACATCATGAAATATGTAGAAGAATTCTATCGAGAATTATATAGTATAAAAGAACAAGGAAAAGTATCTCCTACAACTATTATATCTTATCAATTATCCAGGATTTTAAATGAAGTGAGACATGCAATTAAATTTATGAAGAAGGGGAAAACTCTAGGTAATGATTGAATTATAATTGATATATTAAAAGAAGCAAGTAAAGAAATAGAAAATTTTTTGACAAAGTTATGTACCAAATATCTAAATAATAGAAATATAATAGATGATTGGAAGAATGCAGTATTAATATCAATATTTAAAAAAGATGATAAAGAAGATATTAGAAATTACAGATCTATCAGTCTTTTATCAGATTCTACAAAATTTTTACCAAGATAATTAACAAACTTGTCTACGATAAACTGGATTTTAACCATCCAAAAGAGCAAGTTGAATTTAAACATGGTTTTGGTACAGGGGATCACATTTAAGTATTGAGAGAAGTTGTGGAAAGCACCAATGAATATAAGTTGCTATTATGCTTTGGATTTGTAGATTATAAAAAGGCATTTGATTTTATAAGCATTCCTTTAGTGATTAAAGCATTGGTTCATTAAGGTATAAACCCAGGATATTGTCATATTTTGAAAAATATTTATAAAAATGCAACAGCAACAATTAGATTACATAATGATATTAGGAGATTAACATACAGATTAACTCCATATCTCCAAAACTTTTTACAGCAGTGCTGCAAGAAATATTTTGTGGATTAAAATGGAAAGCTAAAGGAATAAGGTCAATGGAGATTATTTAAGTCATTTAGATTTTGCAGATGATGTTTTTGCAAATAATGCTTCAAAGCTTCAGGAAATGTTGCAAGAATTATCAGATGAAAGTAGAAAAGCAGTAATGTTCAATGGATTTTCTCAGAAGATGAAAATAAACTATTGATAATGATGAGTTAGAAGAAATTAAAACAAACACCTTGGTCAGATTTTTTTTATACTGACAGAAACATAATGGATGAAATTAATAATAGAATTAAATTTGGTTAGAGTGCTCTTGATAGAAATACTTTATTATTAAAAGGAAATAAACCTATGTGTATGAAAAGGTTTTAATAAATGTGTTTTATCAGTTTTTACTTGTAGATCTGAAACTTGGACACTTAACAGAAGAGTAATACAGAGACTTCAGACCACTCAAAGAAGTATGGAGAGAAGCATGTCAGGAGTAACAAGAAACCGAAAACAAAATACATGGATGAGAGAGCAAATGTGTTATTGACATTTAAAAAATTAAGAGACTGAAGTGGTGTTAAGGTGGACATATTGCTAGAAGAAATGATAGGTGGACAGTTGAAATCTTAATCCAAGAAATTATAAAGGACCTAGAAAGAGACTACATATGAAATGGATGGACGAAGTAAGGAAAGTGTGCTGGGATGATATGGAGAAGAGAGGCTACAGATTGGCAAAGGTGGATTGAATTTTCATCTACAATGGATCGATAATGGTTGAAAGTGATGATGATGATTTATAAAATTAATTTTGTGAAAATCTATAGAATAATGTTATTCTGAAAACCGTAAATTCAAAAATTTTTATTTTTCAAGTATTTTTGGTTTAGTTATCAAGTATCATAAAAATTATTCACACAGTCTACAATTTCTATAATGCAATCATCAATGAAAAACTTTCCAAGCACTAAATAAATTAATTAAAAAATTCAATTATAAAACATCTATGTGTAATAAATATATTGATTTTCAAAACAATTAGAATTGCAACAATACACTGGTAGTTTTCTATTACATGTATTTATGTCAATTATCAAGAAGTAATAAAAATGTGTGCCCAAATAATAGTATTCATCTCATATTCTTATAATACTTGTTATTGACAAAAATGTAGTTTTATGGTAAAAGTTCATTTTCAGAACAGAAAGGTAATGTTTGATGTTTTTAGGTCAGATATTATGATGCAACAAATTATGAAAACAATTGTTAAAAAGTCATTTCAGTTTATCCATATTGATTCTTAACTATTTATGAACCATAAATCAAAAAGTTCTAGTCTTAGCATTTATCTTCAAATGCATTACAGAAAAATAATAATTGTGTAATTGATGGTCACTTTTTATATCAGGCTAATTTGTGAATCAATAAATTACATTTAATTTGTGCTCAAGAAAATTCTGTTTAATTTTATTCAAATCTGCTAATAGATTATACATAATTTTGTTTAATTAATAATTTTCAATTTAATTTTCTGTAATCTTTTAAACAGCAATACTGGAATATTTTTTGTATATATATATATTTTTTACTATTATATTAATATTATTACTGTATTTATTTGACTGTCTTCAAATTTGTAAAATTTTCCAATTGAAAAATATCAATATTTAATCTTTAATATAACTAAAATGTCAGGATATTCAAGATAACTGAAAGTTTGTAGGATATGAAAATAATTTTCATTTATGCAATGATGCAAGATTATAGATCTTTGTAATTCAGTTAGGCTAAATTTTTGCATTTTTTTATTTCTCATTTTAGTATTGTTTTAAACTATTTTCTGAATAGTTGATTATTTTTAAATATGTGGAGCTAGAGGTATTCTAATAAAGTCAGTTGGATAAAACTTGTTCTCAGTCTATTGCTTTGATGCATCAATGTCATTTCACTGTAAATAAATGATCAGAAATCTTGAAAATATATTCAGTAAAATCAATATATCAGAATATTTTTTTCTATAATTGTGTTAAATTGTAAAAATAGCTTCAAAGTATGCCATTAACAAGAGTTCATTTATTTTCTACAAATAGATTATATTTTGGGTGGTTGAAAGAGTTACTGAATTCAATTTATATATTTAATGAATAAAACTTATTCTGACATTACTTAAAAATGCCATTAGTTGACATAAGATTTGATAATTTGTGATATTAAAGTCATCAACTTGTAGGTATGAGATAAAAAATATTATTGTAATTTTTTATATTTGATGAATTTCAAAATATATAAGTAGAAAAAAAAAAAGAATCGTATAATAGGATAATTTATTTTTTTTAATAATGAGCTGCTTGATTAAACTTCTCTACTGAATAATAAATTATAGACTTTCCTGAAATATTTGAAAGTTTAATTTTAATATTCTTATGGTTAAATTATAATTGCAATACAATAAAATTAGAAGGCTCTGTTTTTAGAAGTTAATATACTATATATAATATAGGATAAATATAGTTTTTTAAAAATCTATTTATGTACACAAGAATATATACAAAAACAAATAAAAGCCATGCATTAACTAAACAATGTATAAAAGTGGAAAAATTCTTTTGGCATTTGCCATGAACTCCAATCCTAAGATTGGTGATATGCATACTAAAAGGCTTTATTTTTTATTAGCTTCTGGACCTATTGCTGATAATGTTGGACAAGCAACATTAATATTTTCTGCTTTATCAGTGTTCATTCATGTGTATACATTTATAAAATTAAATTCTGTCTAACACTATACTAGCAATTAAAAATAAAATAGAAACTCATATAACATTACAATACAAGCAAAAACAACAAATTTTTATTTAAATTTTTACATGACCATGGTTTCATCTATTAACAAATAAATTTTCTCAAGTGAAATTCAACTAAACATACAACATATATATACAAAACAAAATAGTCTTCTCATCACTCACTTCAACAAACAACTTCCTTTAACATCAAAGAATGTCTCCATGAGATTGATGGTCTCTTGAATTCAAAAAAATTTTATCATCAAAGTTTCTTTTGCTCTTTCCAAATCATTTTTTTCATAAAAGAGTAGGGTTAAAAATAGATAATAAAATTCAACTTTGTATATTCATAAACTGAATACAAGTTATAAAATATTTGACAATGCAAAGGTTATCTTTTATGGAAAAAATGAAGAGTAAAAGAAACTAATAAAATTTTTTGAATTTGAGACTATCAATCTCATAAAGACATTCTTTGATATTAAAGGAAGTTGGTTGTTGAAGTGAATGATGGGAAAAACTTTTTTGTTTTGTGTGTGTATGTATGTATATATGTTGTATGTTTAGTTGAATTTCACTTGAGAAGGTCTATTGTTAATAGATGATACTGTAATTGTATAAAAATTTTAGTAAAAATTTTGGTTTGGCTAGTATTTGTAGTGTTGTATGAAATTCACTGTTATACATATATAAGTTCCACATAACTATATATATATAAAGTGAATATTGTTTAAAAGACATGAGCTATTTGGACATTTTTTACTTGTTTTGGGATTAGGTATCATTAAGGTGCCATTTCCTGATTTATTTGAAGAATGACCAGAAACCCAAAGTCAACCATCATTCTTTAGTTGTTAATAATCCTGTTAGCACCAAGCAGTAGCTGGAAGATCAGCATGATATTGCATAATTTATTTAATTTTTAATCCCTGATTGAATTGAGACAATGCAAGAATGAGAATTAAAACATAGCTAAAGTTTCAAACTTAACAATACATTTTATTTCAGCAATATAAACGTGTTAACATTCTCTCCATGACACAATGAACTCTATCAAAATATCTAGATATAACTAAAAAAGTCATTGATAAGGCATTTCATATAATAGCTTTTAATAATTTTCATTTCACTTTATTTCTTAATACTTTAACTTAAAAATATCCCTCCCCCTCCTTTCCAATGCCTGATTGACATTAACTGTAAGTATAAAAAAAAATCAAAAGATAAAAAATGATTAAAAAATATATATACATGATTGTTATACTTCTATCAATATAATTATGCAAACAAATACTTTTTTTTTTTTTCATGTGTCATAGCATTGGCCAGGAAGCGAACCCGCTAACCCAGGACAACTGTTTGTAAGGCAGCTGTGCTGACCTCTCGATCACCAACGCTTGACTAACAAATACTTAATTTACTTTAAAGCAAATAAATATAGTTAAGGTATAATCCAATATCATGATAGTAATAACTAAATATTAATTTATTTATCACATTAAGATTTTATTATGTGATATTTATATATCGAAATAGTCTTGCCAATTTCTTTGTTGAAGTAAGTGCTTACATCTATTTTCATTCATAAATTTCTGGTTTTCTAAATATTAGATTTTTTTTGACAATTCCAGGAAAGTTATCGATGGTTGAGCCATTTTACATCTCAATTAGTATTGCAGATTGATTATTATAAGTACATTTCTTTCTATGTATGATCATTAGTTTTCTTTTTATTTCAGGCTGTTCATAAAAGGTCTTTATTTTATTCTTCAGCTGGTCAATTCTATTATTTTTTCAATCTCCAAGTTAGGATGGTCAGCATTAGTACATTTCTTCTTTTACCAAGATCTATTTACATGCTAAAACATCATCAATTGGTAAAATTTTGGAGGGAGTCAGCAACTGTCATTCTAATCTCTGGGCAAGGAAAACATTGTTTTAAATGACGATAGATATCACTTTTTCTTTCAGACTAGGCCTGGATTTTATAACTTTCTTTCTTTGTGGACCTACGTATTAAAGTAAAGATGAACATATATAAAGAAGCAATTAGCAGTTAATATTAATGCAGCACAAACATTTAGCATGTTGGCTCATTTCTTGGTTATTTTCTTACAATTGTGAGAATATTCTCTCAGTGATAAAAATACTGCTTGATGACTTTTAACTTCACTACGAAAGGTCTAAAGCTTCTGCTATAAATTCATGCCACTGTTAGACAGATATGTTCTAATCAACTCAATTATCACAGCCAATTTATAATTAATTGTCATTACATTTCAAACATACTTTAAAAAAAAAAATATTGTTCAATATCTCAAACTGTCTATCTCCAAAATTACTTTGTCTATTTAATCGATATTTAATTACATTTTCCTTTATTGACTTTTTTTTTTTAAAAAAATTTGAAAACGCAAGAGAAAAAAAAAGGGAGAGGTTTTACAAATTTGAATTTGCATTGAAAACTTAATTATTTAATATTAATTTAATAACTTGATAACTTTATGTTTAAGATTTAATTTTAGCAAACCTGATCTGTTTTTTTTATAACAGCAAATTTCAGTCTGTATATATTTTCTCTTTAATACAATTATAATGTATTATTATTTATTTATTGATATAGTTTTTTATTTTTTTTAATAGAGAAATCAAATATTTAGTATAGAGCGCATTAACACATACATCCTATCATAATTATTGGAATTTGTTTACTATTTCTATCCCAACCTTATTGTATTATGATGTCTTTCTTTTTAACTTGTACCTAATTGTGAAAAGCTATAATATGTACATGATAGAGAATACATTTGAGTTGAATTATTCTTTATTACATTTGTTTGTTTTCACCAATTTTATTTCAATTTTACATTTAATTAAATTACTTCACATTGAGCTGTTTTTTTGTTGTTTTTTTTCGAGCTGGTATTATGTTTTTTTGGATTATCGTAATTATTTCTTACTATGCTAGTAATAAAATATGCATGGTTGGTCATACAGTCTTTTTTTTGTGTGTGCTGGTTTATTTGTTTTTTCTAAGTATTGTCTGACTTCCAACAATTCAAATGATACGAATACTGACATGCAATCCTGGGATAAAAAGAAAAATTCAATAACTTAAATAAATAGGCAATACAGTATGAATATTAGAAAAGCTATCTCACTTAAGTACTAGAAGCAACTTAAAATTCAGAATATGAGATAAAAAATCTTTAGCAGACTGAACATGGTATATTATTGTAAGCAATCACAATAAAAAATCATAAAGAGTAAGCTTTTCTCCTTTTTGAAATTTTGTGGTTAGTGTATATAAACTTTACAATGGGATAAATGCAAGTTAAGATGTACTGCACTGTGGAGTACTCTGAAAACATTGCACTCTCATTCCGCCATCTATTACTAGTAATGAAAATATCGCTAAGCATATATCAACAGTTAAAAGCCACATCCAATCTCCAAAAAGATTTATTTATTTATTTTGGATCTTAATCTGCCTTTCTTTTACTTATTGTTTGTCTGATTATTCACTTTCTGGACGGACTGCCAGTTGACTTTTTTTTTCCCACAGCAGCAGCCTTGATGTGAGGGCCATTTTCTCCTCTGTATGGCGTTTTCTGTGGAGGTTTAGATTCTCTTTTTTTTTTTTTCATATGTTGCAGTTTGTTGCTGTTGAATACATTTAACAGCTCAGTAACATGTTCAATAATATGCCTGTCTATTTGATTAGTATTTTTTCAGTAAGGCTTGGAAAGTTATTCCTCATGATTCTAATGATCTGGGATTTCGATAAAGGGTTAGCTATTAGGAGTTTTAATTTAACTATTTATCTTATGAAAAATGGATTGTATAACTCATTATGCTAGTACTTTTCTTGTGATATTCTGTTGAATGCCTTTCTGATAATTCTATAAAAATTTAGTGAAAGCTTGCTTGAATTTATTAAAATTATGCAGATGGGTATCCACCAAACTTGGGCTCTCCTTTGTAGATTACTACAGGCTATTGTGAGTTTTGCTTCCTCCAGCATCAGATTTAAGCTGAAATTTGATAAATCAGACTATTTAAATATTCAATTGGTACCTCATTCACATTGAAAAGCTTCTTTAAAAATTAGTTTATTATACCAGATATATTATGATGTAAATAAAGATATGGATTAATAACTGTCATTATCTTCATATATAATGCCATGTATTTCTCTTTTTGTGGAGTTAATATTTGATCCCAGTTTATCTTTTTTGCGGTCAGCATTTGTCTTTTCTATTGTCTCTATTTTTTTCTTTTACTCATTGTCATTTCTAAGTTGGATTTTCTTAATCTGTCTTCCCAGGTATCGATTTCTTTTTATCCTATAATTTTTTTTCATTTTTTACTTTCAGCAATTTTACTATCTTCTGCAACTGGTTTATTTTGCTTTTCTTTATTCTGTCTGACCTTTTGATGGATTTCATTCACTTTACTACTCAAGCTTTACAATCCCCACTCCAATTTTTTCATAACTTCCTCTTTCAGCTGAGTTTGACCATCTTTAATTTTCTTTGATGAAAATTTCCATCTGATCTTTACAATATCAGGTTTTCCATTTGACTAGCTGTATTCTATATCTGATTTATATTGTCTCTAATTTCTTTTCATATTTGACCAGCCATCTTTTCCAATTCTTTTTTTAACATTTCTGTAAATAGACCCATCATTATGATTATTTCATCAGCCACATTCTTTCTTGAAGCTTCCAATTTCTCTCAAGCCTGTTCTTTATTAATGCTAATATCTACTGCCACATATGGCTCTATGGTCTTTTATTCTGCTATCATCACTTTTTCTGCTTCCATATTATGAGCTCTTTATTTCAATGGGCTTTAATTTTCTTTTGTAGTTGAGATTTTGAGTGTTTTTCTGTATATATAGCTCAAGAAAATTAATTCCATGTTTATTATCTTCTGTTTTTATTGTCCATTGTAAAGATGATATATGTTCAAGTTTCTGTTGTATATTATTAATATGTGTTTCTGATGTACATATAAACATGTTATCCACCTATCTCTTAAATTTTATTAGACAAAGTATGCAACTTTTTACCTGCAAAATAAGACACTGCTATGATTCTGGCAGTGTTCTGCCAAGAGCATGCTTAGTGCAATAGAAACTTTAAAGTTAAATTATTTTACTTTTTTTTTAACATTCGATTATAATGAGTTTATAAATATTACAATAAGTAAAGAAAAGAGAAGTAAATATAATTTAGATCTAAGATAAGTATATCAACATGAGTTCTCTGGATATGTTTACATTTGTTTTGGGACTGGTGCTATTAATCCAGACCCATTACAGAGCCACCTCATAACTTGTTTGAGGAATGGCCATAAACCCAAATTCAAACCATTCATTAATAGATAATAATTCCTTCAGCATTGAGCAGTAGTTTGTGGATACATTAAACTTGAACCACAATATTGAACAATTTAATTTTTAATCCCTGATGGAATAGAGAAAATGTGAAAATGAGAATTAAAATATAGGCTAAAGTTTCAAACGTAACTATACTTTATTTCAGATATATAAATAAATAAATATGTTAATATCTTTCCCACAATGAGCTCTTCTACCAAAATGTCTAGATATAAGAAAAAAAAAACATCTATAAGATAATTCACATAATAGCTTTTAATAATTTTTATTACACTATTTCTTAATACTTTTAACTTAAAAATATCTTTTTCTCTCTTCCCCCTCTCCCCTAATACCTGATCAATGTTTTTAATTACAAGCATAAAAAAAAATTAATCAAATTTCGTCGTAAAAAAAATTAAAATATATATATATGCATGATGTGTATTATTTTAAATAAATATGGTAAAAATACAATATCATGGAAATAATAACTAAATATTATTTAGTTTATCATTCTGATGTTAAGGTTTTATCATGATAATATATATATATATCAAAATAGTCTTACTGGATTTTTTTATTAAAGTAAGCGCTGGCATCTGTTTTCATTCTTAAATTTCCGATTTTTGAGGTATGTATTTTTTTTTTGGCAAACCTAGAAAAGTTATCAATCAGTTGATCCACTTTAAGTCTCAATTAGTATTGCATTTCCTATCTATTGTAGTCAATTATTTTACTTCTTATTTTAGGCTGGTTACAAAAGATCTCTATTTTATTCTTAGGCTAATAAATTCTTTTATTTTTCGATCTCCTATGTTAGGTTCAGCATTGGTATACCATGATTTATTTACATGTTAAACGTAACCAATTGATAGAACTTTGGAGGGAATCAGCAACTATTATTCCAATCTTTGGGCAAGGAAAACACATTTTTAAATGACGATAGATATCACTTTTTCTTTCAGACTAGACTGGATTTTATACCTTTCTTCTTTTATGGACCTACATACTAAAGCAAAGATGAACACATATAAGGAATTACAGCAGCATAAACAGCTTGTTGAATCATTTCCTAATTATTTCCTTACAATTCTGAGGATATTCTCCTGGCTAACATATAGGTTGCTGTATTTAATTTCACTCGGAAAGATACAAAGCTTCTAATATAAGTCCTTAGTTCAATTATTTCAGTCAATTTGAAACTAGTCGTCATCATTTCAAAATACTTTTTAAAAAATAGGTTGTCTTCTTCCAAAATTTTCTTTTCTATTTTAATCAATCAATATTTAGTTACTTTTTCCGTTTAAAAACTTTTTTTTTTAAAAATTAAAAATAAGACAAAGAGAGAAAAAGCAGAAAAAATATATTACTTTTACAAATTTGAATTTGCTTTGCAACAAATCACTCTTTATTAATATTAATTTAATAACTTGATAATTTTTTATTTAATATTAAATTTTAGTAAACTTGACGGTTTTCTTTACAATAAGCAAGTTTCATTCCAGATTTATTTAGTTTGTTTGTTTTTTGCCTGTAAACCAAAGAAATCAAATTATCTAACAGTGAACACATTGATACATCCTATTCATTACTATTGGAATTTAATTTATCCTCTCTCTATCCCAGCTTATACACTATTATGTCTTTTTTTTAAAACTTGTTTGTAGCTAGGTATGAAAGGCTTATAATATAAATTAAATTAATTATAATTGTTTCTTGACTAACATTTTAAGATAAAGCTTAATGCGTAACAAAAACAGTAAAAAGTCTATGTTTTTAAATCTTTGATTTTATTAATTGGGGAAAAAACAAGTGGGAATATGGGGTGGGTAGGTATAAAGTATGTAGCCGATAGAATTAAAATTGAAACATTTTTATTCATTTTTTTGTTATGTAGTAAAAAAAAAAAAAGATATATGTTGCTAGGAGCAATTAACCTTATAATTTAATAAAGAGAAGAGGTTTTCTGATTTTTTTTTCGATTTTTTTAAATTCTGTCAAACAAAATATTTTTTATTAGATATTAAATTGTCTAAAATTTATTTTTTTCTGTTATAATCATGTCATTTTATTTTAAAACTAAATATATAAAAAATAAATCAATAGCACACATTTTTTTTTATCTCAATATATTCATTCATTTTTCCTTCTTACGTTTCTATCATATTGTATGATCATTTTTGAGAATTTTTCTTATAAAATATATTTATTTATAATATTAATTAAATATCAATTACTGCCTAACACTACTTATATAAAAAGTCATATAACATTACAATACTAGCCAAAAAAAAATTTTTTTTTACTAAAATTCTTCCACAACCATGATGTCATTTATTAACAAATAATCCTTTTCAAGTGAAATTCAACAAAACATACAACATATATATATACAAAAAAATATTCTTTCCATCATTCACTTTAACAATTAACTTCCTTTAACATTAGAGAAAGGAGTATGTCTTCATGAGATTGATGACCTCATATTCAAAAAAAATTATCAAAGTTTCTTTTATTCTTTTCGATTCATTTTTTTCATAAAAAATAATCGCTGCACTTGTCAAATAATATTTTATGACCTGTATTCAGTACATGAATATACAAAGCTGAATTATGATATTTATTTTTAACTCTACTCTTAATGAATTTTAATTCTTTCATTAAGATTTAATTTACTTTGACTTGGAAATTTTATGACAACTGCAAGGAATCTTATAAATTACCCCCAAGAATAGATTTGCTATCAATTGACTGTTTTGAACTATTTAATAATGAATTTCACTTTAGGCCTTTCTTCCAGGCCATTTTCATATCACCCAATAAAAAAACTATTCTTATAAATCAATTTACAAATTGATGATTTATATGGTAAAGAAATAAAATTTTTATTCTAACTAATAATTAAATTTTTATTATTAATAGATTTATAGATATTTTTATTAAATATAATATTCCTAATAAATTCATGATTATATCTTAACTCAATATAGTCAGAGGCAAATTGACTCCTCTGAATATAACTTATTTTCAAAATCATTAAACCTTCTATTCCTATAACAAAAATTCAATAACATTTATTTTGAGTAAAAAGGTTGATAATTGTCTGGCTGTAGCATATTTCTTAATTTTTTTACTTTAATAAAATGACTACAAAATAAAACACTATCAGCTTTACCAACACTTAAATCTAGAAATTTTAACTTAACAAATTATAACATATACATACCCCCTCCCCCTTTCAATAATAAATTTAATATTAGATTCAAAAACATTCAAACTATCAATAAAATCCTTCAATGTATCTTGCTGTATAATAAAATAATTATCAATATATCTAGCAAATAATTTTAAAGAAACAAAAATTATTAATAATACCACTCTCTAAAAAATCAATATAGATAGCACACATTAAAGGAGAAATGACATAATCAATAACACATCCCTCTTTAATTTTATAAAACATATTACCCTCAAAATACATAGAATCCTCCATAACAATAGCAAATTATGAATAACCTTAATCCTATCTGCAGAAAAATATTTATATTTCTTTAAAACAATAAGAAATACATTATTGCTTTTAATTCAATCAACTGATCGATACACATTTTAATATCTAAATTATCAAAAGCGCAATCATTTTCTAAAACCTATTAATTTTATCATATGCTTCAAAAGAAGAAGATATACAAAATTGACCCAAATTTATATAATTTTTAAAAAACTATTAAGAAATTAATTTATTTGTTTTAGCAAATGATTGTGTTTTTTGGTAGTTCAAATATTGAAAACATATCAATTAGTTGATAGGATTATTTTAAAGACATATGAATATTTTCCTGAAGATATAGGATTAAGATTATTCCTGATTTGCTATTGTTATTAGAAGATTCTAAGTATTTTGTGAAATGATTTGTTTTATAAAATTAAAGAGGGATGGGTTATTGAGTATGCTATTTCTCCTTTAATGTGCTCTGTCTACATTGATTTTTTTAGAGAATAGTGTTATTAATAATTTTTCTATTTCTTTTAAATTATTTGTAGGTATGTAGGTTATAAAAGAAGATAAATTGAAGGATTGATTACTTTTGAATTTTTTAAAATTTCTGAAGTTTAGTGTTGATAAAGTTGATAATGTTTTATTTTGTAATCATTTTATTAAAGCAAAAAATTTTAAGAAATATGATAAGCCCAGTCAGTTAACCTTTTACTCATAAGAAACTTTATTGAATTTTTGTTATAGGAACAGGAGGCTTAATAATTTTGAAAATAATAGTTCTATTCAGAGGAGTCAATTTGCTTTTGACTATACTGAGTTAGAATATTATAATCGTGAATTTATTAGGAATATTATATTTAATAATATATATATATATAATAATAAAGATTTAATTATTAATGAGAATAAAAAGTTTTATTTCTTTATCATATGAGTCATCAATTTGTAAATTGATTTATAAAATAGTTTTTTATTGGGTAATATGAATGTGGCCTGGAAGAAAGGCCTGGATTTAAATTCATTATTAAATAATTCAAAACAGTCGGTTGATAGCAGATCCATTCCTGGGGGTTTGCAGTTGTTATAAAATTTAGATATGTCAAAATAATTTAAGTCTTAATAAGAGTTGAAGTTCATAGGAGTAGAGTTAAAAATATAACTCACCTTTGTATATTTATGAACTGAATACAGGTCATAAAATATTTGATAATGTAGAGATTATCTTTTATAAAAAAAAAAAAAAGTGAATTAAAAAGAAGAGTAAAAGAAACTTTGATGATACAATTTTTTGAATCTGAGACCATCAATTTCGTGAAGACATACATCCTTTGATGTTAAAGGAAGTTAGATATTGAAATGAATGATGGGAAGGATATTCTATTTTGTACATATGTGTGATTTGTTGAATTTCATTGGAAAAGATCTATTTGTTAATAGATGAAATGGTTGTGGAAGAATTTTAGTAAAATTTTGTTTTATGGCAAGTATTTTAATGTTTTATGAATTTCTATTTTATTTGTAAATAATACGTATTTTTTGACAAAGACAGCTACTCTTCCACCTGTGCACTATGGACAGCTTTCAATGTCAATAAATATTTAAAAGAACAGGCAGTCCATTTATTCATTAAGCCAACTTATTAAATAAAACAACATTCATTGACAATGCTTGAAATAGAGTGCAATCTTTATTTAATAGCCAGATTTTTAAAACAGCTTTTTACCTGCAAAGGTTGTCAATAAATGTTATTTATTTAATAAGTAGGCATAAAGAATGGGTGGATTGAGTGTTAGACATGGGTGGAAAGATAATTTACCTTTGCCAAAAATTTTAATATGTGTGTAATGCTGTGTTATGTAATAATTAAAATATATATATACAATATAGAAATATATGTTTACAAACATTGTACAGTAACAAAATAAACCAACATTCATTGACAATGCTGGAAATAGAATGCAATCCTTATTTAATAGGCAATTTTTTTATTATCTGCCAAGGGTTGTTAATAAATGTTGGTTTATTTAATAAGTAGGCTTACAGAATAGATGGATTGGCGTTCTTTTAAACATTTATTGATTTATAATGTTGTTTATTCGTAGCACATGGCTGGAGAGATTTTTTTTTTTTGTCAAAAATTTTCATATATATCTAATGCTGATATTTAATAATTACAGTATATGGTAACATGTATATACAGTATAGAAATATATTTTTACAATGTTCAATAACAAAATATTTTCATATAATTTATAATTTTACTTATAATTTTTGCTTTTTTACTTTTATATTTCTAAAAATCTTAATTATTTATAATTCATGATTATTTTCAACCATTATCAATCCATTGCAGGATGAAATTCTCCAAATTTAATCCATCTTCTCCAATCTCTAACCTTTCTTCTTTACATCATCCCTGCACTCTTCATTGTTTCATCCATCTATCTCACAGGTGGTCTCTTTTTACGTCTTTTACAATTTTTTTGAAATTCAGTTTAAGATTTTAACTGACCATCTATTATCATCTCTTCTAGCAATATGTCCAGCCCAATTCCACTTCAGTCTTTTAATTCTTTTACTGATGTCAGTAACACATTTATTTTCTTACCCCATGTATTTTATTTTTTTGATCTCTTGTTACTCCTAACATGGATCTTTCCATAACTTCTTTGAGTAGTCTGAAATCTATATTATTATTCTGTTAAGTGTCCAAGTTTTATATCTATAAGTAACAAAGTGATAAAACACATTTATTAAAACTTTTTCAAACCTATAGGCTTATTTCCTTTTAATATTAAGTTATACCAAGTTTAATTCTATGATTAATTTCATTCATTATGTTTTCATCTGTAATAATAATCTGACCAAGGTATTTGTAGTTGCTAACTTTTTCTAACTCATCATTATCAATCTTTATTTTCATCTTTTGAGAAAATCAAATGAACATTACTGTAGTCTTTTTAACATTTACCTTTAATCCTACTTTTTTACTTTCATCTGATAGCTCTTGCAAGCAACATTTTCTGAATCTCTGAAGCATTATTTGCAAAGACATCATCTGCAAAATCTAAATGACTTAAATAATCTCCATTTACTTTTATTTCTTTAACTTTCCATTTTAATCCACAAAATACTTATTGTAGCACTGCTGTAAAAGTTTTGGAGATATGGAATCACCCTGTCATACACCCTTAATTTAATTGTTGCTGTTGCATTTTTATAAATATTCTTCAGAATGTGACAGAATTCTGGGTTTATATCTTGACAATCCAATTCTTTAATCACAGAAAAAATACTTATAGAATCAAATGCCTTTGCATAATCTACAAATCCAAAGCATAATGGCAACTAACACTTTTAAATCCAGCTTGTTCTTTTGGTTGGTTGAAATTGAAAGTTCTCTGTAGACAAGTTGTAATTATCTTTGTAAAAATTTTGTATAAAACTGATGAGACTACAAGTTTACAATTTGTAATATCTTCTTTATCATTTTTTAAAAATATTATTAAGACTGCATTCTTTCAATCATCTGGTACATTTTTATCATTTAGACATTTGCATTTTTTGTATTTGTTTATCTGCTTTTTTAAAGATATTGGTTATAATACCACATTACCTGGAGCTTTTCCCTTTTTCATAAATTTAATTGCATGTCACATTTTTTTATTTAAAATCTTAGGCAATTCAGAAGATATAATAGTTGTAGGATGTACTTTTTCTTGATCTTTATTACTATATAATTCTTGTTAGAACTCTTCTAGACATTTCACGATGGCATCTCTCTTTTTAGAAATAGTTCCTTTTTTTTTTCTTATTGCGAAATAAGTTTCCTACCAATACCAAAATGTTTTACATTGCTAGTTCATAATTATACTTTCTTATATCATTCTCAACTCTTTTTTGCACCATATATTCAATCCTTCTTAATGCATCATTTTTATACATTTGCATACTCTTCCTTTTTTCATAAATTCTCTAGTGTCACTAGGAATTTTACTGGTCAGTTCCTGCTTTTTTCTACCTAGCTTTGTTGCAATTTGTAAAAGTATCAGTTATTTTTCTATTGATTTCATTCAAACCTGAATCATGTTCAAATTTGTTAATATTTGAAAATGATTTGCAAGTTCTAATTTAAATTCACTGGATATCCTTCTCTAATTAATTAAATTCTTAACATTTTTCCTATTTATAACTTTTTTTTTCTCATATATATAAATTTTCTTAAATTAATTTTTCTTTAAATAATTTAATGTTTTCCATCATTACTCTTATATATTTATTTCCAAAAGTCTTTTAATTATTTATAATTATTCCTCCATTATTGACTTTATTTTTACCATTACTCCTATTCAAAACTGTTTTTTTTTTTTCTGTTGTGTTTCCCCGAAAATAAGACTGGGTCTTATATTAATTATTTCTCCAAAAGATGACTTAGGGCTTATTTTTAGGGGATGTTTTATTTATTTTTTTCATGTACAAAAATCTACATTTATTGAAGTACAAAAATTTATATTTATTTAAATACAAAAATCTACATTTATTCAATATTACTACCGTAATTTCAACAGCACATAAATAACTTTTACTACTGCTTGAATATGTAACATTTAGAATTATAAACATATCACAGAATATTCTCGTTCTATACGAAAACATTAAAGTTATTGCCATGCTGTTGAAATTAGTAATATTTTACTTAAAATAATATATGAACCATTAAACTGTCTTTATTCATTTGTGAACTAAGATCATTTCTAATAATACATTTCAGCTTTTTCAGATATCAATGTTGATTCATTTACAATATATAAGATTAGAGGTCAGATTAAAGAGGAATTCTTATATCAGACTGAATGAATGTGCATTGATAAATGAACAGTAAAATTGTATTTGCAAGTTTATTAAAATGATTAATTATCAGCCTGCCTGCCTGCCAAATAATTCTGAATAACATTTATGCAAGTACAAAAATCTGCATTTATATTTATTTGTACATACATTACTTTATAATTCAATATATCCATCGTGTGTTTCATTGGTTGAATGAAATTCATCCATCAGACTGACAATCTTAACTAGTGCTTATATTTGGGGTAGGGCTTATATTATCTGCATCCTTATTGTAACGGGAAGCCACCTACTTTCCCGAGATTA